>CAUYQG010184331.1:0-41927 GCA_963574415.1 Tarsius wallacei
TTTTTTTTTGATTCGGAGTCTTACTCAGTCACCCAGGCTGGAGTGCAGTGGCATGCTCAAGGCCACTGCAGCCTCGACCTGCTGGGCTCCGGCGATCCTTCTGCCTCAGCCTTCCAAGTAGCTGAAACTACAGGCATGCGCTACCATGCCCGGCTAATTTTTTTTATTTTATTGTAGAGATGTGGTCTCACCAAGTTGCCCAGGCTAGTCTCGAACCCACGGGTTCAGGTAATCCACTCACCTCAGCCTCCCAAAGCTCTGGGATTACAGGCTGAGCCACCGAGCCCAGCTGAGATGAGGTCTTGCTATGTTGCCTAGGCTAGTCTCAAACTCTTGTGCTCAAGTGATCAGCCTCCCAAAGTGCTGGGATTACAAGCATGAGCCACCACACCTGGTCTCCTTGCTCTCTCATATGTATAAGCAGATCAGACAAACTAGGAAATCAATTTTAGTTCACTCTGGTGTTGAGTGCACTCACATCCTCTCTGGTGAATTTAATATGGTCAACCAAAAATCCTATAGTCAAAAAGTTATTCCAGTCAGTGAAACTTCTTTTAAGGAGAAGGAGGGGACTGGGAAGCTAGGAAGTCATGTTGGTTGGTCCTCCCAGTCCTTTTGGCTGGGGCTGGGAGAGCCAGCAAGAATTTGGGGAAATTCTGATGTACTGACCAGCTACACAAGGGAAAGTGGCAAGACTGGGGTGAATTGGAGAGCCTAGTGCATTTGGAGAACTGAGGCCAAAACAATCACTACAATTGACAGTACAACTTGAAGCACTCTTTTTTTTTTTTTTAGTTGAAGTCTCACTCTGTTGCCCAGGCTGGAGTGCAGTGGCACGCTCAGGGCCACCGCAGCCTCGACCTGCTGGGCTCAGGTGATCATCTTTCCGCCTCAGCCTTCCAAGTAGCTGGAACTACAGGTATGTGCCACCACACCTGACTAGTTATTTTTTATTTATTGTAGAGATGAGGTCTCACCAAGTTGCCCAGGCTAGTCTCGAACCAGGGGGCTCAGGCAATCCTCTCACCTTGCCCTCCCAAAGTACTGGGATTATAGGTGTGAGCCACCATGCCCAGCTACCTTGAGGCACTTTTGCCTCGGCATTTTCCTCCTGTCTTTATTTTTTTAATTAATTTTTTTTGAGTTGGAGTCTCACTCTGTCATCTAGACCATAGTGCAATGGCATGCTCACAGCCACCCCAGCATCAACCTACTGGGCTTCAGCGATCCTCCTGTCTCAGCCTTCCGAGTAGCCAGAACTACAGACGTGCGCTACCATGCCCGCCTAATTTTTTATTTACTGTAGAGAAGAGGTGTCGCCAAGTTGCCTGGGCTGGTCTCGAATCGCAGGCTCAGGCAATCCACTTGCCTCGGCCTCCCAAAGTGCTGGGATTACAGGCTGAGCCACTGAGCCCGGCCTCCTCCTGTCTTTAGTAACAGACTATAGGTCACTTCAGCTGTTATGGGGGAGTGCATTTTTCCCAACTCCCAGAGAGATTTGTGCTGTTTGTTTCTTTGTTTTTTGAGTTTGAGTCTTACTCTGTCACTCAGGCTAGAGTGCAGTGGCACCACCATGGCTCACTGCAACCTTGACCTGCTGGGCTCAGGCAGTCCTCCTGTCTCAGTCTTCCAAGTAGCCTGAACTACAGGTGTGTACCACCATGACCAGCTAATTTTTAAATATTTATTGTAGAGACGAGGTCTCACCAAGTTGCCCAGGCTGGTCTTGAACGCCTGGGCTCAGGCAGTCCTCTCACCTCAGCCTCCCAAAGTGCTGGGATTAAAGACATGGTTGATTTGTGCTGTTTTATTAAGCTGACTTGGAATTTGCTTCTTCCTTTAGATCTGAATTTTTTCAGATGGCAAGTGAACATTGTCTCACTCTCTCCATTGCGTCTCTCTTAAAGAAGGTGCCAACTGGGCTCCCTCCCCCAACTTGAAGCAGGGTCTGAAGAAGAGTACACATGAGGAGGAAAAGAGGACAGGGTTCTGTGACATGATTTGAGCTCTTTCATAGTTAGGGGCTAAGCCAGTTCCACAGTTCTGAGGGAAATGCAGTGTGATGTTTTCTACAGAACAGAAAGCAGGAGCGGCAACTCTACAGAAAGACAAGCAAAGCAAGGCAGAATGGGAGACAAAGATGGCGTGCCACTGAGACTGAGGGAGACAATTTTGGGATCCCCTGCAGAAGGATGGCTACTCACCCTGCCCTCTCTGGGGTAGGGAAACCTGAGAAGTTTGCAGAGCCCTCCTCAAACCGGCCCCACCTGCTCCTTCTTCCTCTCCTGAGTTCAGTTGTTTACAGAGATCCCTCCCTGAACTCTTGCCCTCATGGACTTGCCCTAGCTCCGGCCCCAGGCCTCCGGCCAGGCAGACACCCTGACAGGTTACAAATGAGTGTGGGTGTTGGATTGCGCCAAGCTCTTGTCCTAAGCCTGTCCCGAGGAGGAGGGGAGTCAATGGGCTCTACCTAAGGGTTTCTTTGCCAGTCTCATCCGGGTCTGGGGTCTGAGAGAATGAGGAAGAAGGCACTTCCTGTTTCCTCCCTAGCAGACACACACAGCAGAAAGGGGCGAGACTCCATTCCCGAGAATTCATAGCCTCAGGGTCTCCCACTCTCTGAGCACATTCCCTTTATCAATTCTAGAAAATGCACTGAAAATTGGAGTCATCTTTAAGATTTAGCTGGTATTGAATTTATGTATCTGAGGCTTAGAATTGTTTTTTTGGGAAAGGTAGTGGAGGGTGGTGAAGGCGAGAGGGGCGGGAGGGAATCAGAAGAATGCAGGGTCTCCACCAGGTTTCAACACCTCAAGAAGAGAATAAAAACTCCCCTCCTCTTCACCCCCCTGTAAACATCACCTAGCTCTGCTCATTGTGGCTCTCTGGAGAGTTATAGGGAGTTATTTAAGTCTGAGTGAGTGAGCCAGCTACAGCTATGGATGGCTAGAGAGAGGATAAATACATCTAGAGAGATGAGTTGATGGATAGGTAGGGAACGAATATAAATATGGAGAAAGATGAACGAACAGAGAGATGGATTGAGACAGAGAGAATATAAAGAGAGGCTGAGGGAGAGAAATGGATGTGTGAATGAGGAGGGAGCGGTTATGCAGAGAGAGAGAGAGAGAGGAGTGGGGCGTTTCTCATCCGTTTCTCCACGTTTCTGTAGTCCTGTCTTGTTCCCTGAAATGCCGTTTCCTCACCCCTGGCTGAATGAATTCTTCCTCTAGATTCTAGACCCTGCCTCACACCCTTGGGTGTTTTTGCACCGCCCTCCCTTCGCGGCCATCCATTTGGCCCAAGATCACAAACCTCGCCCGGTCACCCTAGCCCATCACCCCAAGACAAACCAGGAGAAAGAAACAGGGAGCTGGAGTTCTGGGCAAAGTAAGGGGGCTGGTTTCCCCACCTCCAGGTCTGCAGCCTTGGGGGGAAGGTTTCATTGAGGGGTGGGAAGACTGAGGGGCAGCTGGGTTGAGTTTGGCCAAATCTAATAACCCAGGAGCCTATTGAAGGCCTTGGGGGTTGGGAAGGGAGGAAAGTCTTGAATATTCTTCCAACTTTACCCCCCTCTCCCTCTGGTCCCTTCTTTCCAAAAGTCTTTGAAGAAAGATGTTTTTGACGCTTCCATGTCGCTCTCAGATGGATGGGCTGCGGGTGATTGAAGTGTCTTTGTCATGCTAATGCTTGGGGGGTGATGGATGGGCGCTGGGGCTGCCAAACTCTGGCCCTCTTAGCCCATTGGCCTGGGAGAGATCACATGTGCCCCCCCACCCCCACTCCCTACCCCCTTCCTAGGGGAGCGCCGGGCCAGGCGCGCCGGGCCAGGCCATGGACGAAAGCCTCAGCGCTGTGACATACTGCCGAGAGGTTGTAGGGCAAGAGGGTGTCTCCCCCAAACGGGCCGACCCTCCTGCGGCCTCGTCGCATGGACTATAATAGGATGAACTCCTTCCTAGAGTACCCACTCTGTAACCGGGGACCCAGCGCCTACAGCGCCCACAGCGCCCCAACCTCCTTTCCCCCCAGCTCGGCCCCGGCCGTTGACAGCTACGCAGGCGAGGGCCGCTATGGCGGGGGGCTGCCAAGCCCCGCGCTGCAGCAGAACTCGGGCTATTCAGCCCAGCAGCCGCCCTCGGCGCTGGGGGTGCCCTTCCCCAGCTCTGCGCCCTCGGGGTACGCGCCGGCCACCTGCAGCCCCAGCTACGGGCCTTCCCAGTACTACCCTCTGGGTCAGTCGGAAGGAGACGGGGGCTATTTCCACCCCTCGAGCTACGGAGCCCAGCTAGGGGGCTTGTCCGACGGCTACGCAGCGGGTGCAGCGGGTCCGGGGCCCTACCCTCCGCCGCAGCCCGGTTACGCGAACGAGCAGACGGCGAGCTTTGCACCGGCCTACACTGATCTCCTCTCCGAGGACAAGGAAGCGCCCTGCCCGTCAGAACCCAGCACCCCCACGGCCCGGACCTTCGACTGGATGAAGGTTAAGAGAAACCCACCCAAGACAGGTAGGGCTCCGATGTGGCCACCCCTTCCCCGGGGCCCAAAGCAGCTCAGCTGCTCCTGCGCTGCGGTGTCCTGGGCCTGGGCTGGGTTCTTCTCTTTCAGCCGCCTTGATCTAGGTAGGTAAGCGCGCTCCACCCCGTCTCAGGTCAGGTGAGGTCTCCCCACCCAGCACGCGCCGGGTCACCCCTGCGAGGAAGTCTCCGTACACACCCCACTTCCTGATCTGTGCACCTAGCGCAGCGCCAGGACCTGGTGTGTGTCGGGGTGGGAGGAATGGAAGGACCGGGGAGGCAGCTCCAGATCTGGGGGTCACTATGGGGGGTGCCTGGTGATCCTGGGAGCCTTGAAAACTGAAGTTGGACAGATTGGTGAATGAAGGCACAGAGCTGGCTCCGGAGGGAGGGGAAGCAGAGAGAGGTGAGAAGACTGACCTGGCCTTTCTCCCCGCCCCGCCCCTAGCTAAGGTATCGGAGCTGGGCCTGGGCCCTCAGGGCGGCCTCCGCACCAACTTCACCACGCGGCAGCTGACCGAGCTGGAGAAGGAGTTCCACTTCAACAAGTACCTGAGCCGGGCCCGGAGGGTGGAGATCGCCGCCACCTTGGAGCTCAATGAAACGCAGGTCAAGATTTGGTTCCAGAACCGGCGCATGAAGCAGAAGAAGCGCGAGCGGGAGGGAGGCCGGATGCCCCCGGCCCCACCAGGCTGCCCCAAGGAGGCGGCTGGAGATGCCTCGGACCAGTCAACGTGCACCTCCCCCGAAGCCTCGCCCAGTTCTGTCACCTCCTGAACTGAACCTCCCGACCGACCGACGGGGCTTCTAGGCACTGGAGCGCCTCGGTCCAGCCCTCTCCCAGGCTGTCCCCAAGCTCGGTTTCACTGTCTTGGTGATCCTCTCCAAGACTGGGGTCCAATTTAGGGCTGCCTGGGGGGAGGGGGAAAGGGGAAACATTTTTCTGGGAACTGATGGCAAAGGACCCTACAGGATCAGAGGCCTGGGAAGCACTGAACCTGTCAAATGCGGAGGGAAGGGCTTCAGCCTTTGATCTGGGGATCCTCTCACCTACCACATGTGGTTGGGGGCTGAGCCAGCCACACCCTCTTGGATTGATTCTCTTTGCCCTCCCAACTTGTGGATTCAGTTCAGTGCCTTTGAGCTTGAGGATCCTCCTGGTGCATTCTCATCCTAACTCCCCCTTCTAGGCCCGGGACAGAGAGATGGCCTTGAAAATTTCTTGTGTGTGAGGAGTTTGGGTGCAGGCCGATGATTACCAATCTTTAATCCAGTCACCACAGACCTTACAATAGCACCAGCTGCCTTGTGACAGACCAAAAAGCCCCCCCCTCCCATTTAACCCTATTAACCCTCTCCTGGCACATTTGTATTGCACTAATGCAGCCTCCAGGGGTTGTTTTCTGAGACCTGCCTCCTCCCACCAGCGACCTCATCACTAAATCACCAAAGCGTTTTGGAACTTGGTACTCTGGAGACTTCTGGAACGCTGTGTGAAGCCTGCCCCCAGCAAGCCTCAACCAGGAAGGCGCAGGCACGCCCCCACTAGCTCCTCCCCTATTTATTGCCTCCTGGAAAACCCAGGACCCTCTGCCCCTTCCCCACCCCTAACCCCGTGGGCAGCCCAGGGAGACTCAGGTATAGAGAGGGCTCCCAGCAGCTGCAGACATTTCTCTGAACCTTGGAGACAGTGGAGGCGCCACCCAGTTTGTGGAAACCTGAACCCCAAGCAAGCAGGGTTCTCTCTGTACCTCCAACTACCTCATTTCAATAAAGTCTGTGTTTTCCCCTCTTCCTGCCTGCTTCTGCTCCTCTATGTAGGGGTACAGGAGGCCTCGTACTCCGTGAGTCATGGGAATGAGGTGAGGAAAGAGTCGTCTGTGGCTGATTGGGCTGGAAATAACTCAACTTTAAGAGCTCAGCTGGATAAAGAGAAGGACTTACTGAGTGTGGGCCTGAGCAAAATGGGATCCCAGGCACCCAGGCCTGACAGTGGCCAGTCCACTGGTCATGGGGGGAACCCAGAAAGGCATGGAGGAAGAAGGTTTAGGCTGGGACAATTCCCAGAGGGCCTTGAGAGGAAGGCCGGAAAGAAGAGAAGCCGATCTACTGGGAGGGCAGAAAGAAGAGGAGGTGGGGGGAGGTGACAGAACTCTACCCCTTTCCTTTTTCCTCAATTCATTCCCTCCCTCCTGCCCAGAGCCAGGCTTGGCATAGATTTCGTGGACTGCTGACAAACTCCAGATTGGCACACAGCATAACCCACCCACTCCCACCCTACCCCACCCCAGCGCCCTTCCACCCAGCCACTCTGCGCCGTCGGGGGTCCGAGGGGGTCCGAGAGGCTGCGAGTCTAAATTAGCCTTTCTACGGGGGCTCAAGGTGAATGCCCCCAGCAGGAAGGCCGTGGCCGTGGAAGGGTCGAGTGGGGGTAGGGTGCGGGAGAAGGGGAGGGGAGCCCACGATGGGGGAGGGGAAAGGCGTTGGGGGAAAGTCGGAGGACTGCCTGGGGGTGAGCGGAGGAGACCGAGGTAAACCCGAATCCTGCGCTGACCTTTTTACCTCGAAGCGCCTGGGGTCTTTCCAAACAAGCTAACAGCGCGCCCGCGGGGGCCGCCATTGTCTCTGGCGGGTCCCACTGGTAAACCTTTGGTCTACGATGGGGGAAGGTAGGGCGGGCTCAGGAAGCTCCGCGGCAGTCAACAAACCCCCATCGCCATCGGTCACTCGCCCCGCGGTGCCGTCGCTGTGGCACGGGCCTTCAGGACCCGGTTTATCCCGGGAGTTCACAGACCCGGGGGCCAGGACAGCAGGGGAGAGGAAGCGGGAGGCGACCAAGGCGGGGTGTCTTATCCTCAACCCCCCCCCCAAGTCTATTCCTTTCAAAGAAGGAGAGGGAACTTTGGACTAGAAGCGTGTGTAAGACACACTGAGCATTGGCTTTCTCATGAAATTGGTGTCATTATAGGAGAGGTAACATTATCAATTATGTGCGGCCCAGTTGGAGAGCAGGAGTGTGTCGCCTGAGAAGCCCAGCTTTCCCAGAGGCTGGTGTCTTGCCCTCTGTCTTAAAAAAAAAAAAAAAAATCTATTAACTGCTTTTCTGCATTTAATTGAAATTGCCACCAAGCTTGCCTTCCCCAAAAGGGTCACCTTGACATAGAGGACGGAGTGAGGGTCTGTGGAAGCAAACCCCCCCTTGCTTGAAGCCATGCAGTGAGCCAGTAGAGACTTCTGGTTGGGGTGTTTGTGGATCTTCCAGACATGGGACAAGTGAGCAGGGAGGAGGAGGAAGGAGCAGTGGTCAGAGCAAAGCTGGACCCTAAGGATGGTGGAGAGGATTCTCCCACTGGGGCTGACACGTCCTGGGGTAGGCACGACACAGGGGCTGGTCCTTTTGATTTTTGGTCTTAGCAGAAGGAGCCATCAGAGTCCTCCAGGAAAGGGTGAGGGGCAAATCGATTCTCTGTTAACACAGGCAGGCTCAAAATATCCACAATGAATCTGAGCCTGCCACCTCCTTGGGTGCAGAAGTCCTAGCCCTGTGCTGTCCTATGTAATCCCACTTCCAAGCTGAGACCCCACCACAGGTCTAGATGGACGACATTTATTTGGAGAAAGAAAAGATCACTGTGTACTTTCCTATCATAAATTACAAAGGAGGCTATGGTAAACAAACAAAAACACATCTTGCTCCCACTGAACTAAATTAGATGGTCTTCATTGTTCGACTTTTCAGAATAGACGCCAAACTGCTTCAGATGCCTTCATGCCTCTCAGATTGCTGTTTTTTTTCACAGTCCTGGGGAGGGGAGAGATTATATTTCCAGGAGATCAGAAAGTACTTTTTTTTTTTTTTTTGCAAAATTTGAAAGCTTTCTACTCCCACACCCCCATTTCCCAAATCTTAAACAATATCTCCATTTAAAAAAAATTTTTTTAAAGTATTTTATGGCTGGCCTCGGTGGCTCAGCCTGTAATCCCAGCACTTTGGGAGGCCGAGGCGGGTGGATTGCCTGAGCCCACAGATTCGAGACCCACCCGGGCAACGTGGCGAGACCTCGTCTCTACAATAAATCAAAAATTAGCCGGGCGTGATGGTGCGCACCTGTGGTTTAGACTACTTGGAAGGCTGTGGCGGAAGGATCTCTGGAACCCAGTAGGTCAAGGCTGTGGTGGCCGGGAGCGCGCCATTGCACTCCAGTCTGGGTGACAGAATGAGACTCCAACTAAAAAAAAAAAGTATTCTATTAATTTTTTTTAGAGACAGGGTCTTGCTCTGTTGTCTAGGCTGGAGCGCAGTGGCACCATCATAGCTTACCGCAGCCTCAAAGTCCTGGGCTTAAGGAATTCTCCCGCCTCAGCCTCCCAAGTAGCTGGAACTACAGAAGAGCACAACCATGCCTAGCTAATTTTAAAAATATTTTTGGGCAGGGTGCAGTGGTTCGTGCTTGTAATCCCAACACCTTGGGAGGCGGAGGCGAGAGAATTGCCTAAGCTCAGGGATTTGAGATCAGCCTGGGAAACTTGGCAAGACCTCATCTATACAATAAATTAAAAAATTAGCCAAGTATGTATGGTGGTGCACATCTGTAGTTCCAGCTACTTGAAAGGCTGAGGCGGAAAGATTGCCTGAGCCCAGCAGCTCGAGGCTATGGTAGCTGTGACAGTGCCACTGCACTCTGGCCTGGGCGACAGAGTGAGACTCTGACTCTAAATAAAAGCTGTGTTGCTATGTTGCTCAGGCTGGTTTTGAACTCCTGGCCTCAAGCTACCCTTCTGCCTTGGCCTCCTAAAGTGCTGGGATTACAGGCATGAGCCACCGCACTTGGCCAATATCTCCAGTTTTAAAAATAAAGTTCTTGAGTTTTTTGGGTCTTGATTCATCACAGGATGGAGTTTTCTCAGAGATGACTGAAAGTCTGTCAAGGTGTCTAAGGAACCCACCCCAATCCGGCTGTCAGGTTGTTGGGGGCAGCCAAGTCCCTACTCAACCCTCTGCACCATCTGTTTCTCAGCCCAAGTGTGAACTCTTCCTCTTTTCTTTGGCTTTTTCTTCAGCGTTTGTTCTCTCAACATGAGGCCCTTTGATCTCCTGGACAAGAGAGAAAGAAAAGCCCTGAAGTTCTTCTTACTTTTAATGTGGGTTTCTTTGTTGTGAACAATCCTTGTCCCAATGCCACTGGGCTGCTGGGAAGAAGTTAGTGGGATAGGGCTTGGAAGAGGGTGTGGATGGGGAGGCTCAGAGGACTCTCCCGATGACAGACCAGGGAAGGCAGGACCAAGGAGTTGGAGAAAATGTCCAGGATATCTAGGTTCAAATCCACGCCCTGCCTCTCGCGAGGCCTGCGGTCTTGGATGAGTTGGCCTAATTCCCTGTACCCAGTTTCATTACCTACAAAATGAGGATAATGACAACTCCTGGGTCATAGGACTGGTGTGGGGATTAAATGAGTTCATATGTGCAAAATGCTTGGAACAGTTCCTGGTAGGTAAATGTGAGCTATAACAATTATTATCAGCTGATGGCTCACATCAGTACTTTGAGAGGCTGAGGAAGGAGGATTGCTTGAGCCCAGAAGTGGGAGACTAGCCTAGGCAACAAACCAGACCTTGTCTCTACATAAAATACAAGAATTAGGCTGGGTGTGGTGGCTCAAGCCTGTGATCCCAGCACTTTGGGAGGCTGAAGTGAGGGGATTACCTGAGCCCATGGGTTCGAGAACAGCCTGGGCAACTTGGCGAGACCTCATCTCTACAATCAATCAAAAATTATCCGGGTGTGGTAGCGTGCATCTGCAGTTCCAGATACTTGGAAGGTTGAGGTGGAAGGATCGCCTGAGCCCAGCAGGTCGACCCTGGGGTGGCCATGAGTGTGCCACTGCACTCCAGCCTGGACAATGGAGTGAGATGCCAACTCAAAAAAACCAAAAAGAAGTAGTCCAGCATGGTGGTGTGCACCCATAGTCCCAACTATTCAGAAAGCTGAGGCAGAAGAATCACCTGAGCCCAGGATGTCAAGGCTATGGTGAGCTGTGATTGTGCCACTGCACTCCAGCCTGGGTGACAGAGTGAGACTCCAACTCAAAAAACAAACACACAAAAAACCCAATCATCATTATTAAAAGAGACATGTGCTCTCCCCTTCCTAAAGCCCCCAGTCTATTCCGGGGCATTTCTTGGCTATGCCCACTTCCCAAATTCATGCCCTGTTTGATCCCTGGTAGGTGTGTGGGGCTAGAGGTGAATAGAAGGGATTCCCTTCTCAGCAGTGGGGACGTCCCAGGTGCATTGGGCTGAGACTCCTCTCTTTTCGTTCTGGTCTCAGCCCATCTACCCATAGAAGAAGAGGGTGATTCCCTCTTCCCACACTCTCTCCTCCCGTCTCCATTATGGGAAGACGGACAAGATGTCTGGCAGGCAGGCACTTCAGGTCTCTGACATAGAGCAGTAGCGAGCAAGGGTTCTGGAGTACAACTTAGTTGTCAAAGTGGCCCTCTCTTATTCACTAGGTGAACTCCTGGCAGTGACTCAGCTTCCCCGTGCTTCCATTTCCTCAGATGTACAATAGAGTATGTTGAAGAATCAATGATATTTATGAGAAATGCATAGAACACTGCCTAGCACGTAGTAAGTATTCAGTAAAGATTTCTTATGTTCACATAAGACTTTTTTTTTGAGTTGGAGTCACTCTGTCACCCAGATTGGAGTGCAGTGGCACAATGACAGCTTACTGTGGCCTGACTTCCTGCGCTCAGCTGATCCTTCTGCCTCAGTCTCCCAAGTAGCTGGGACTACAGCCGTGCACCACCACACCTGGCTAATTTTTTCATTTTTTGTAGAGACAAAATCTTGCTATGTTCCCCAGGCTAGTCTTGAACTCTTGGGCTCAAGCAATTCTCCCACCTCAACCTCCCAAAGTGCTGGCATTGCTGCATGAGCCACCACGCCCAGCCCTCACATAAGACATTTTTTTCTATTACTTTCTTTCATTGAGTTAGTCTTTGTCTTGGCATGATGAAAGCGGGACATCCTTCTGCCTTGGACTCCCTGAAGATCCACCTGGCATCATAACCATGAGACTTGCTGGTAGGAAATAAAATAATTATGAACAAAAGAGTTCAGGGACATCCCACCGAAGACTGGCTTACAGTAAATACAGTATCATAATGAAGGATGCGCTTGACACGACAGCCTCATTGAATAACTGTCATTGTAGTTCATGAGCTTGGCGCCCCCTGCAGTTGTCCCAGATTTTTTTTTCCTGGTGACTCAGTCCTGGCTCTAAGGACTTCCCTGCATAACCTTCCTTGCATGACTCAACCAGGGTGTTCCAGATGCTTCAGCTTTTGCTATTTTCCTGGCTCTCAAAATGCTTTACATAATCAGAGTTTGTACTGGGTGGGACAGAAGCTGGAGATGTAAAATATTTAATGTCCATTCCTGGGAGAACAGGGACGTTCCAGCAGCTGCAGACATCAGCCCCAAGGCTGACCTCCTGGCCCTCGTCCACTGTTACTCTCTGCATTGAAAAAGAATCAGATACTTGCTTCAGAGAAGAAATAATTTTGCAGGAAGTCAGAAGACCTATGTTTATTCTACCAAGGGCCTTCTTTGTGTCCTCAGGTAAGTCGTTTAACCTCTCTGGGCCTAGTTTCCCAGTCTTTAATATAAAAGTTGAATGATCCCACTGCAGCTTGACTCATCCTTTCCTTTGAGGATAAAAGAAGACGGAGGTAGGAAAGAATGTAAGCTGGGTGGGATGGGACAGCCTCCTCTTGGATAGATTCTACTGGCCTAGTTAGAACTAATTAAAATCACTCTTTCTCTACCACCCCGCTGCCTTTTCCTTCAAGCTCTCCAGATCACTGGCCTGGGTCCAGAAGATTCCAAGCCCTGCAGCCTTTTCTGCCTGGAGGGGAACTGTGGAGGGAGGGAGCCGCACACAACATGCGCCCTCTGCTCCTTGGAGGCTTGCAGCTCCCTTCAGTTTACTCTGGCCTGACAGCTCCGTCTCAACCCCCACCTTGAAGAGTGGGCAGCTCAATATTTACTCAGTCAGAGAGGTTTGCCCAGAAGTCTTGCCTCCCCAGCCTGCCCCTGCTGGTTCTGCTCTGTCGCCCCCACCCCCTTCCCTTCCCGGTTCATGGAGAGTTCAACCCTGAAATGGCTTGCAGCCCCCCACTCCTCAGCCCTGGCGGAGCCGCCTGTCCAGGGGATTGCTGAGGCCAGAGGGGCGGGGGAAGGACCCCGGTCGTGGGGTCATGCCCTGGTCTCTCCACTCTGACTGGACCAGCAGCCTGGGCCTCCAGGAGGCAGATGACTCAACAATGATGGTCTTTTGGGGGAAGGAGTGCATGGAGAGTGACTAAAATGGACTCGTCAGGTTGGGGACATGATCCAGGACGGCTAAGGGGTCACGTGTCTGCAGTACAGTGTTATAAGCCATGTTTTACTGTAGAGAAACTTGGTAAACTTGGAAGTCTGAACTTTCTTTACAAAGACACTAAAAGAGCAAATGTAATAAAGAAGGAACACTGTCACATATGAAAACCAATCTCTCACCGCCTAACATTCTAGAATGTAAGATCCATGATCTCCATGTGCTGCCCAGGCTAGACTTGAACTCCTGGACTCAAGCCATCCTTCCGTCTCAGCCTCCCAAGTAGGTGGGAAGCATGCAACACCATGCCTGGCTAGACAGAGATTCTTGTCTGTTTTGTTCATTGTTCCATTTTTAGTGCCTAGAACAATGCCCAACAAATAGTAGATGCTCAGTAAATATCTGTTGAATAAATGAATACTGGAGCAAAATTCTCCTGTCTAGAAGACAGGCACCTCCAAAATGGTGTTCTGAAATGGTGTTAGCTTCAGGTGTTTGATTAGTCCAATAGTATTATCATCAGCAGTGTGTTAATAGGAAGATATTTTAGACAGGAGAGGTGGACAAGGACTTGGGAGGTGTTTTCTTCAAACCTACCTCCTGTTAAAGGTACCCATCTTAGGCAAAATGGCAGAGGGTGCACTAGATGGCTGTAGGGGGAGTCCGATCCAAGGGTTCTCCCACAGAGTTTTTGTTTGTTTGTTTTGTTTGGGCTTCCTTTGGCAAGTGTAAATCCAAGAAAATAAGCAACTCTACTAATGTAAAGGAGTTTAAGCTTCAGCTGGATGTTTCTATTGGTAGGAAACGGACAGAGAAGTCAAGAGAAGTATGCTTGTCTCAGACAACAATTCCTCTCCCTCTTTCCACTTCCCATGGAGGCTAGTGGTAGGCTCTATTCTTACCAGGGACCAAGGTTTCATTCCATTTTACCTTTTCTAAAAATGTTTGGGTGGGCTGGGCGTGGTGGTCCCAGTATGTAATCCCAGCACTTTGGGAGGCTGAGGTGAGGGGATTGCCCGAGCCCACAGGTTGGAGACCAACCTGGGTAACTTGGCGAGACCCCATGTCTACTATAAATTTTAAAAAATTAGCCGTCTGGCTACTTGGAAGGCTGAGGTGGAAGGATTGCCTGAGTCCAGCAGGTCGACCCTGGGGTGGCCGTGAGCGTGTCACTGCATTCCAGCCTGGGCGATGGAGTGAGACTCCAATTCAAAAAAAAAAAATGTTTGGGCCAGGCTCAGTGGCTCAGCCTGTAATCCCAGCACTTTGGGAGGCCAGGGCTAGTGGATTGGCTGAGCCTACGGGTTCAAGACCAGCCCGGGCAGCTTGGTGAGAAAATTAGCCAGGCGTGGTAGCACATACCTGTAGTTCCAGTAACTTGGAAGGCTGAGGCGGAAGGATCGCCGGAGCCCGGCAGGTCAACGCTGAGGTGGCCGTGAGTGTGCCACTGCACTCCAGACTAGGCAACAGAGTGAGACTCCAACTCCAAAAAAAACAAAAGTTTGGGTGGTCTACCCCCTTCTAGGGACAATAAGGTGAATTCACATAGGACTGTGTATGCAGTTTGTTTGGGCTCAGAAAGGGGAAATCAAGGGGAAGCATTACTTTTAATGCTTAATTAAACTCACATGTTGCAAGTTTCAGACCATCCCCCCACAAGAAGATTGCCCAGTCTGGCGTGATTGGTGACCATTGTTGGAAATTGATAATGTCTTTTTTGCTTCCTTCTCTCATAGATTTACACACATGGATCCCCTTGATACCACAGAAACAGGACCTGGAGCCTAACTTGAGGGAAGGCAGAGGGAAGGAGAAAACTGTTGAGGATAACAGAGAAGAAGGTCACCCATTCATCCCCTGCTCCACCCCAGATTAGAGTTCTACATCAGAAGCTTCAGGAAGAACAAAGCTGGGAGAGGCAACTTGAGCATCGACTTGAAGGAGATAGAGGGTTCAAGGGGTCTGGGCATGGATTTAATAATTTTGCCCACAGTTCTCTGATTCTTCATTTTAGACCCGACAGAAGCCTCTGCCAGGAACTGTTGCTTTCAAGATGGGGAGACTGAAGAGGTGAAGTTTGGACAACAAGCTACGCTGGGAGAAAGGCTTCAGGGTGTGCTTTCTTGGAAACCACAGGCCGGGAGACAGATGACAAGAAGCTATCTCACATTCTTCTCCGTCCCCAAACTTCCTTTCCTCCATCGCCTTTGGTTACTTTACCATCTCTTCAGTTACACTCGGTCTTTTTCCAAAGCTCAGTTTTCAACACTCCCCACACTTAAGGGTGGCAGGGGAGCCCCTACCCAGGTTGCTGACACAGACTAGAAAGGGTCTCTGTGCTTGCAGGTTTCCACCTACAGCTTGAACAGTTCAAAACCCATTGAAATCCACACCTTGACACATGGCTGTTGACTTGCTGGCTTCCCTTACATGTTTGCAGACCTGCCTATAAACAAGATCCTTGTGTTCCCAACTGGGAAACAAACGGACTTCGTCCACAGTTCTGCAGATGTGGCTTCCATATAGCCAGCGAAGGCAGGCTAGGGAGACAGGTGTTGCTAGCTGTGAGGAAAGGGTCTCTTTCTCTTCCACTCTTTGGAGTTTATATTTTGACTGTACTTGGTGCAAAAGGAAACTTCAGAGAAGTATGAGTGGAAAAAGATTGGGAGCGTTCTTGGCATAGAGGTGAAAAAAGAAAACAGTCTTTTGCTAAAACTCCCTCTAATCTATCTTTACAAGAGTCCCAGAATGGAAATGAAAAGGGGCAAGAAATGAGTTCTCCATGTTATGTGACTGAATACTCAGGGGAAAAGCAAAACAAAAACAAAAATCCTAAACATGACATTTTCTACATTTTCTTCACAGATCTGGATAGCTGATTCCAACACCTGTCCCTGCCCCAGTTTTCATTTGGGTGTTTTGGACCCACTGTTTAGTAGGATTTGAGTTCTGCCTTTAGTAGGAAAAACAAAAAGAGTTTGTCTTTGCCTCCAGAACATAGAGAACAAAGGCACAAATACAAAATAAAATTAAAATAGCATCCAGTTAGTGCCTGATACCAATCCTAATTTTGCGTTCTTCAGCATCTTAAACAAATATTTCAAATGTGTGTTAAATAAATCTACCAAAAATAATCTTTGGGTGTTTTCCAAAATACTCTTCTTATTAAAAACTCCCTCTATTTCACAAGAGAAAAGTTTGTTTTTAAATCTACCTCCTTTTGGGCTAGGTGTATTGGCTCATGCCTGTAATCCCAGCACTTTGGCAAGACCTCGTGTCCACAATAAATAAAAAAATTGCTGGGGGTGGTGGCACATGCCTATAGTTCCAGTTACTCGAGAGGCTGAGGCAGAGGCTGCAGTAGCCATGAGTGTGCAACTGTGCTCCAGCCTGCATAGCAGAGTGAGACTCCGACTCAACAAACAGACAAAAAAACTTCTTTTAAAATAAGAAGAGGAGTTTATCTGCAATAAAGACTGGTCTTCTTACTATCTTTTTTTTTTTTTTTTGAGTTGGAGTCTTACTCTGTCGCCCAGACTGGAGTGCAGTGGCCGCTCCCGGCCACCGCAGCCTCAACCTGCTGGCCTCTGGCGATTCTTCCGCCTCAGCCTTCCGAGTAGCTGGAACTACAGGCGCGTGCTACCACGCCCGGCTAGTTTTTGATTTATTGTAGAGATGAGGTCTCGCCAAGTTGCCCAGGCGGGTCTCGAACCCGTGGGCTCAGGCAATTCACTCACCTCAGCCTCCCAAAGTGCTGGGATTACAGGCTGAGCCACCGAGCCCGGCCCTCTTTACTCTTCCTAAACCAAAAGAATAAAGGAGACTGGAAAAATATTCGGTGCAAATTTTGCTCTACTCTCTTCCTCCAGCTCTCTAGTATAGAAATCTCCAGACACAGACAGGTTTCAATTTAATTGAATAGACTTCATAAACCTCTTGTTCAGTATGTTCTCTGCATTGGGCAGGTGGTGAGCTGCTCTCAATACCAGATTCCTTCCACAGGAAACAAGAAAATACCCAGGTGTCTGTCTGTCTGTCTCTCTCTTTCTCTTTTCCTCCCCAGAATCTTTTTTTTTAAAAAGAAAGTAGAGATAAGTTTATTATTCACCTTTCAGATTAGAAAGGGGGCTGACACTCAGAGGCAAGCACAGGGGTTAGATTAGAAAATATAGTTTATTTAGAATGTAAATTAGAGAGAGAAAGAGGAGATTCACCTCCCCAAGGTAGGGGAGGGGGCCAAAGCCATAAAGCATGGCAACAGCCACAGCTCAAAGAGCACATGGTCACAACAGAGTCTAGCAAGGCAATGGCCCTTCCCAGAATCTTTAAGTCTAATTCTGAATTTTGCTTCTGGTGACAAGTGTAAATGTTTGCTTAATCCCTAAGACATAACTCAGATTCTTGTCTTGGGTCATGTGAAAACCTGGAGGAGTCTTTTTCCACCCTCTCCTTTCAACTGAGGCAGGTTTCCAGGCTCAGATGGTGTTCCTGCAGTCACAGAGGGTCTAATTCAGCATTCCTGGAGTCCCTCCCCACTCCAGCCTGGAACTGAGATCAGTTTGCCAAATCATGAGGTCTACTCTTCAGTGAGGTCTGAAGTCTTCCATTGACAGTGAAGCGAAGGGACAGAAAAGCTCACAGGTCACTGACAGGTCTCAAAAGCAGGACTTTCTACACTAACTGTGTCTGGAAAGAAAAGGTTTTCCCCTCCTCCCAACACACACACACACACACACACACACACACACACACACACACACACACCTGTAAACTTAGTAGAAGAGTTTTGTTGTTTAAAGACATAGAGACAGAAGAGGGATAAATTCCTTGTAAATCTGCTTCCAGCAACAGGGAGAAGTGTCTCCTGGTCTTTGGCAGATGTTGGCAAGAAATTCCTGCCCTAGAAGGCGATGCTGACCCATCTTTCAGATCCACACGGTCTTTGGACATCTTGATGAACCCCTAGCTGCTTCTTAGCTCATACAGAGAGCTGAGGAAACTGCATTGCTGGATTTTCTCCCGTTCCCTTCTCCTTTTCCCCACACACTCCTAGAACATGGCCCCAAAGCCTTTCATTTCTCCTTCAGGCAAACGAAATTCCCAAGACACATCAGTGTTCAAGTGTACAGTTGCTGGGAATTTCCCAATCTCACTAGTACCCATCTGAGATGAACTTAGAGGACGAGGGTGGGGCAAGTGCAAGGAAAGTAACCACTGAAAGCTTAGAGATGGGAGCAATATGGAGCCCGTATCCCTTAAACCTTCACACAATCTTTACCACAACATCCTGGGCTCAGACATCTCTAGCATGGGGAGTTCACTATTTACAAGGAAGATTCCCCTAGTGTTGGACTGCTCTAAGTGATAGAACGTGGTTCTTTATCTGGAATGGGAGTTTACTTTCTTGGGATTTACATTCCCTGATTCTACTTCTTTGTTGCTTTCTAGAGCCAACACAGTAACTCCTCATTCCTTTCCCATATGTTTTCCCCCCAAATATTTGTACACCCGTGGGTCTTTCTCTCTGTAGAGCAATACACATTTCCAACTCCTTCATTAGTTCCTCCTGAGACCTGATTTCCAGATCTTTCCCACTTTGCTCTTCCTTCCTTAGTTAATATTTTCCATAAAATGAGGTATACAGAACTGAACAGAAAATACAGTATGATCAGGTAAGTTCTGATAAAGTGGGAGTAGCGTATCTCTTGAGCTAGCACTGTATTTCTGTAGATACAGGCAGGACAACCTGGGCAGGGAGGACTACCGGGCAGGCTTGTGGTGGGAAGTGGGAGGAATGCTCTTGCCTCTTGAGAGCGTGTCCATGGACTTGACCTCTAGGGCAGTATCAGTCTCTGATACCTTAATCCACACAAATCCCCAAGCTCAGGAAGAGAGCTGCCACATCAACAGCCATTTGTGGGGAGCAAACATTTGCTGAGCAGAGTCTGTGTAATTTGTGAGAAGGGGAAGGTGCATTCATGTAGACAGGTGAGAAGGAAAGGCCCTGTTATCTCATGGCAAGGAAATGCAGATGACCTCGGCTAGGGTGGGTTCCCTAGCTCCCTCTTCCTTATCATCACTGTCTACGTGATTCTACTTCTTTCCTGATGCTTTAACCTGATCTCCCTTTTTCTTTTTCTTTTTCTTTTTAGAGACAGAGTCTCACTGCTGCCCAGGCTGGAGTGTAGTGGTGCCATCATAGGTCACTGTAGTCTCGGCCTTCTGGGTGCAAGCAATTCTCTTGCCTTAGCCTTCGGAGTAGCTGAGACTATAAACATGTGCCCTGCTAATTTTTAAAAAATGTGTAGAGACAGGGTTATGCTGTATTGCCCAGGCTGGTCTACTCTTGGCCTCTAGCAGTCCTCCCACCTCAGCCTCCCAAAGTGCTGGGATTACAGGAGTGAGACACCATGCCTGGTCTGACCTCCCTTCTTGGCGGCAGCCATTGTTATTTTTATTATCATTGTTGTTATTGACATTTATCTAGCACTTTGCTATTAGCTCACCACATCTCTGGGAAGTTAGTATGATCATCATTCTCATATTGCATATGAAGAGGCTGAGGCTTGGAGAAAATAAGTAATATATTCAAGATCACCTGTTTGAAAAACAACATATCATTTTCTGCTTCTGGTCCTCTAGAATTTATATAAGTCCTCATATGTGGAATATACAATGAATTTAGGATGATAGCCTCCCTTTCTCCCTACCCTCAACATCAATCCCAGCTATCAGACCATAAGGCAGTGTTTATGTAGGGTCTTAGGCCACTACTCCTCTTTTTCCTCTTGAAAAGAAAAATTCATCAAACTATCCAAATAGCCCAGATCACCAGGTTCAACAAGAGAATATCCCTCTCTGTGTTACCCTTAAAGATGGAGAATCCCAGCAAATCGAGTACTAGTCAGATATTGTTGACTCACAGATTTTGTGAAAACCTCTAATGATCCAGGGTTTAGCTATGATGAATGGTTTTGCTTTAGGGATCTTCCGTGTGGGGTGGGCTTCTCCAAGTTTGGAAATATACAAGGACTTTGAACATGACTGATCTTGAAGTTGAAGGGCTCAGGTTTGTATGTTACAGCCAGCCTGGTAAAATGAGAAGAGGGCTAGTAAAATAAATCTGGGAAGTGTTCTCTTTGAGGACATCTCTTTCCAAACTCTTCCAGTGGGCACAGGATGTATGACTTCCCACACAGTGGGAGTCATAATACAAGGATGGAGAAGAAGTGGGTTAGTCATCTGCCCTCGCATGACTCAGCCTCCCTGCACATCCCTTCCGCTGCCACCTTGTTGGAGAACCCCAGCATGGCAGACATATAGATCAGAGCTTTGAAAACTTTGGGGACTATGCAGATCTAAAGTCCAAATCTCCAACCCCTTCCACCTGCAAGTCTCCCGTCTTTGGACTAGAGAGGCAGATGAAGACCACAAGCAGCTTCTCATCCCATAATTCAGCCCAGGACCCAGGGACCCATAGAGGGTCCTGACAGCAGAATTAACGTGATGGGGAGTCTGAGGGAGACAGGAAGAGAAGAGAGCCAGACTAGGCACAGTAGATCACTCGGGTCTGGCATCTGCTCTCCTGCTTTATGCAAATGTTGCTTTAGCCCCAAAGAAGCCACATTCTGGGACTGGCTTGCTGTTTATTTAAAAACATGCAGACTCTGCAGCCCGTCTGGAAAGCTCTGAGGGGGCTCCCGATAAGGGCATCTCGTTGTATCCTGGCAGCAGGGCAGTAAATCCAGAACATGCAGCAACATCAAAAAAGCCCTTCCTCGATCAGATGTTGTAAAGAATTTGCCACGTCTGCAGATAAAGAGATCACTGAAGTGCCCATGTGAGTCCCTCAGAGAAAGCCCATTCATTTCCTCCTTCCCAGTACCTTCTGCTCTCTAGTTGAGCAAGGCTCTCACAAGAAGAGGGAGGCGGATGAGCCACTGGCAGTGAGGCCACACAGTCCGCATCGCACACAGCCTCTCCCCACCAAGCGCTCAGACTAGGAGTAATGTGGGAGGATCTTGCCTTTCCTTATCAGCTTTGAAATACAAGGCACCGAGACTCAGCAGCCGCCAAGGTAAAAGGCTATCACAGAGCAAATACCTGAATGAGAGAGACATATTTGAGAAAGAACAGATAACATTTTCAAAATATTTAGAGATCCCAGCCCTCGACTGACTTTGGAATCTCTTCACCTGAGCTTTTACCAGTAAGAGGTGTCAAACAGATGAAATAGTTTACGGGAAGGCAGGAGCCAGGCATCCCACCAGTCCTTTTTTCATGCGTTGGAGCCGGCCTGGAGACAACCGTGCTGAAATAATGGGTCTTGGTAATTTTCACAAGCTAAGGGACTTCAAATATGCCATATTTCACTTGCTTTGCAGAAAGTCACTCAGCCCCCTGACCAAAGGGAATATCAATTTTTGCCGAGAATCAGTAAAAATCATTAAATGACAGCGAGAGTATAACGGGGTGGGGCCGGATTTACAGTTCCTTTTTATAAGGCCAAGTTAAAGCTTCATGAGTCTTTGAACTCTCACTTTCATTCCTCCCGTCATTGCCCTGATGGTTAGCTAAAGGAATGGAGGCTAAAGGAATTTTAGTTCTCTGGAGGTAATATGGGAGGAACCCAAGAGCTCACCACACGTGACAAGCTTTCAGGTGGGATATCCAAGACAAACCCATCAAAGGGAAGAGTGGACGGGTAGGATGTACTTTGAGGGGTCGAAAAATCTGAAATCTACAACCAGGAAGAGACTACTCCCAAGTTGCTCTATCTGTAAATCCTCTTAAAATGCAAGAATATTGGGGAGCAGAGAAAATTCTAAGAATGAAAAGACATTGGGTTTTAGGAGAGGGCTTGAATATGGGAAAAAGAGAAACAGAAGTTTGGTGTTTAAGTGACTCTCCTCTCCCCTTTGAGAAGTGTCACAGATGTTCCTATCATTCCTGGCTTTTCATATTTCCTTAAGACTCAGTCTTACCTGGCTACTCTCCCTCCAAAACATGGCACTCTTTCTAGCTTGACTTTGAATAAGTTCTTCCATTGACCTGAATGGTTTTCTACCCATTCTACGTCTGGAAAATCCTTGTTTATCTTCCAAGATGCAGTTCAAATGTCACTTCCTCTAGGAAGACTTCTCCGCCATCCCTAGACAGAGTGAAACTTTGTCCTTGTTTGCTCTCCCTGTACTGTGGTCAGCCCACTGCAGGGCACTTATCACATTGCTGTTATCACTTGTTTATCACATCTGTTCATTTTTGCATGAAAAGAGCTGGGCATGGTGGCTTTTGCCTGTAATCCTGGCACTTTAGGAGACCAGGCTGGAGGATTGCTCCAGTCCAGGATTTCAAGACCAGCTTGGGCAACATAACAAGACCTCATCTCTACAAAATATACAAAAGTCAGCTGGGCGTGGTGGCATGTGCCTGTAGTCCCAGCTACTCGGGAGGTGAGGCAGGAGGATCACCAGAACCCAGGAGGTCGAGGTTGTGATGAGCTGTGATTGTGCCACTGCACTTCATTCTGAGAAAGAAAAGGAGACCCTGACTCAAACAAACAAACAAAGAGAAATATTGAAAATATATTATAAATGAATATGAGAGCAAAGATGAGACAGATCCAACACTTGGCATAGCTGGTATTATATTCATAGCTGAAAGACATAGCAAATCTATTCAGTTTTTTATTTGATAAAAAAATAAAGATAAAGATCTTCAAGATGTAAATAACAATGGTAACTATGTTAAGGGAGATGTTTGTCTCACTAACTTAAGTCTGTAGCATTGCATTCCCAGCTAGGTACCATTTTTTTTAATTGTAGAGATGAGGTCTTGCCAAGTTGCCTAAGCTGGTCTCGAACCCGTGGGCTCAGGCAATTCACTCGCCTCAGCCTCCCAAAGTGCTGGGACTACAGGCTGAGCCACTGAGCCTGGTCCCATTTTTTTTTTTTTATGAGTCGGAGTCTTACTGTGTCACCCAGGTTGGAGTGCTGTGGCACGCTCACGGCCACCGCAGCAGCCTCTACCTACTGGGCTCAGGTGGTCCTTCCACCTCAGCCTTCCAACTAGCTGGAACCACAAGCATTTACCGCTATGCCTGGCTAATTATTTATTTTTTGATTATAGAGATGAGGTCTTGCCATGATGCTCAGGCTGGTCTCGAACCCCTGAGCTTAGGCAACCCTCTCGGCTCCACTTTCCAAAGTGCTGGGATTATAGGCTTGAGCCACCATGCCCAGTTTGGGTACCATGTTTTAAAAGCATCTTAGACTCTCTGGGTTGGAATGAACCATAAAGATCATCTGGCCCGATTGTCTTTTCATAACTGAAACAATATTTTCATCAAGTGTTTGTCCGGTCTCTGATTGCAATCTACCCATTACCTGATGCAGGGAGCTTACAACTTCTTATGATAATCAATTTTCTCTTCAAACACCTCTGACTGTTTTTCCTTGAAATGAGACTTGTTTTACTGAAAGCTTTTTGACTCTTTGCTCCTAGTGCCATTGCTTCAGCTATCAGAAGACAGTCATGAGCCAGGCTTGGTGACTCAGCCTGTAATCCCAGCGCTTTGGGAGGTGAGTGGATTGCCTGAGCCCACAGGTTCGAGACCTCATCTCTACAACAAAATTAAAAAAAAAAAATAGCCGGGTGTGGTAGCGTGCAACTGTAGTTCCAGCTACTTGGGAGGCTGAGGTGAGTGGATTGCCAGAGCCCAGCAGATCGAGGCTGTGGTGGCTGGGAGTGTGCCACTGCACTCCAGTCTGGGTGACAGAGTGAGACTCCAACTCAAAAAAAAAAAAAAAGAAGAAGACAGTCACCTTCCCCACTCCAAGTGAAGCCACCTCCTGATCCTTCAGCTGCTCATTGTATGCCATGGCTGCGAATGTCACCAGGGAACCAGAGCACTGTCCTCTGAGAACACCTGGAGCAGAATCTAAACTGTGCTACATGGTGTTACCAGTACAGACTATAGGGCTATAACATTTTTTTCATTCTTTAAGTCCTACAAGCTACTTATTGTACATTTAGTGAATACCAGCTTTTGTTTCAAGCCCCTTCCATACATCGCCTTATTTATTTTTTGCCATAACCCTAAAAGGCAAGGTATTATTATAATTCCTATTTTATATTCAATGGAACTGAGACTTGCAGAGGGTAAATAGCTTGTCCACGGTATACTACAAATAACTAAATTTCTATTAATATAGCTCATGGTTATTTTTTGCTTTGTTTTGATTTTTTTTTTTTTTTTTTGGCAGCCATACTGAGTAGACTCATATTGAAACATCTTTTTTTTTCCCCACATGTGGTGGTTTGGTCTTATTTTCTCCATCTGGGTTCACATAGTAGCTTAAATATTTTTTCCAAATTTTTAGTATGAAAAATTTCAAATATTGAGAAATCATTGAGAGAATAGTATAGTGAGTATTGTATGTCCACCACCCACAATCCACTGCATCCATCTTGCAAGTTTGGCTTTCTGTTACCGTGCAAGCACTCATCCTTCCATCCATGCATTTCTTTTTTTTTTTAATCCACATGGAATTCGCATTTTATTTATTAAGGAATCGTCTTAACTATCAATTTAAAAATTCAGGCCCATATTGGAAATAGGTGCCCTGCTACTTTCTAGAACATTATTCTAAACACTCGTTCCCTCAACTAAGATTTAAGTTTGATAATCTACTGCAGGCTGCCAAATAAGACTTCATCCATCATCACTTTGGGTTTCTTGATACCTTGTCATGCTTCCATCACCCATCAGAATGACTTCAGCTTCCTAAAAACATTTTAACAATAGGTTAGAAAAGTCTGCCCTACCATCCAGCACCCTCCAGATTTTTAACAGTGAAGAATATTACTTGTGTAAGTCAGAATCTGATACCAATTAAATGGTGGCAGCTTTGTCAATAAACAAGAATATGCTCTTCCATGGCTAGGGAGGAAGACTGCTCATCCATGTATTTCTAAACAGGATGCCCTTCCCCCTTAAATTCTGCAGCATGAGTTTCCTAAGAATAAGGGCATTTCTATATAACCACAGTGCCATTATCATACCTAAAAAATTAGCAATAAGACCTGGTCCCAATTAAATTTCTAAAATTTTCTCAAAATGCTTTTAAAATTGTGACAAAATACACATAGCATAAAAATCCACCATCTAAATTATTTTTAAATGTACAGTTCAGTAGTGTCCAGTACATTCACATTATTGTACAATCAATCTCTAAAACTCCTTTCTTCCTGAACCACTGGGACTCTATACCGATTAAACAACTGCCCATTCTCCATTCTCCTCAGTCCTTGGAAACCACCACTCTATTTTCTGTCTCTAGGAATACGGCTGGTTCAGGGGCCTCCTATAAGTGGAATCATACACATTTTGTCTTTTTGTGACCGGCTTCCATTCATTCTGTTTTGCTCCTGTGAGTAAAATTAGAAAATGAATAGGAATAACTTTTTTTTTTTTAGTTGGAGTCTCACTCTGTCGCCCAGACTAGAGTGCAGTGGCCGCTCCCGGCCACCGCAGCCTCGACCTGCTGGGCTCCGGCGATCCTTCCGCCTCAGCCTCCCAAGTAGCCGGAACTACAGGCGCGCGCTACCATGCCCGGCTGATTTTTTATTTTTATTTTTTATTGTAGAGATGAGGTCTCGCCAAGTTGCCCAGGCGGGTCTCGAACCCGCGGGCTCAGGCAATCCACTCACCTCAGCCTCCCAAAGGCGCAGGATTATAGGCTGAGCCACCGAGCCCGGCTAACTTTTTTTTTTTTGAGTTGGAGTCTCATTCTGTCACCCAGGCTGGAGGGCAGTGGCACGCTCTCGGCCACTGCAGCCTCTACCTGCTGGGCTCCGGCGATCCTTCTGCCTCAGCCTTCCAAGTAGATGGAGCTACAGGCACGCGCTACCACGCCCGGCTAGTTTTTTAATTTATTGTAGAGATGAGGTCTCGCCAAGTTGCCCTGGCTGGTCTCAAACCTGTGGGCTCAGGCAATCTTCTCACCTCGCCCTCCTAAAGTGCTGGGATTATAGGCGTGAGCCACTGCGCCAGGAATAACTTTTTTTGAAAAATAAAAGCCTAGCCGGATGTGGTGGCATGTGTCTGTAGTTCCAGCTACTTGAAGGCTGAGGCGGAAAGGATCACCTAAGTCCAGCAGGTCGAAGCTGCGGTGAATGTGAGCATGCCCCTGCACTCCAGCCTGGGTGACAAGAGTGAGACTCCAACTCAAATAAAATAAAATAAAATAAAAGCCATCTAAATTGAACTGAGCTTCTGAATGAGCTCCCTGCTACTTGAGGTGTTAAAGCATTAGTGTATTATCAGGAATGCCATAGGAGAGAGTCTTGGAAGCTTGGACCAGCTGACCCTGAGATCTCTCAGTGACTCTAAGATGCCTCCTGTGTCTCCCTATACCTCGTCATGTGAATATCTGCATGCCTGGCTTAACCACAACCACCACCAAAGATGGGCATCAGCTCTTTGTAGAGAAGTGGATTGTATCTGCCTCCTAGAAGCCAATAAAGAAAACAACTCCTGGCCAGGATTGGTGGCTCAGCCTGCAATCCCAGCACTTTGGGAGGCCGAGGCGAGTGGATTGCCTGAGCCTGCGGGTTTGAGACCAGCCCAGGCAACTTGGTGAGACCTCATCTCTACAATAAATCAACAATTAGCCAGGTGTGGTAGCACACATCTGTAGTTCCGGCTACCTGGAAGGCTGAGGTGGAAGGATCGCCGGAGCCCAGCAGGTCGAGGCTGCAGTGGCCAGGAGTGGCCACTGCACTCCAGCCTGGGCGACAGAGTGAGACTCCAAATCAAAAAAAAAAAAAGAAAAAGAAAAAGAAAACATCTCCAAAGTGAAAGAAATAAAGGCTGGTTCCTACCAGGAAACATTCCTTCTAATGATGGCACCTGGAAGTCAAGATCTCCAAAATGCAAAGATGTGACCGAATAAGGTGAATGGCTGCATTAGGGACAGTCCAGAGGAGATGGCTGAGTTAGATGTCCCTTCTGCAGGCCACATCTAGCTCCTGGAACCACTTTGAAAACTTGACCCTGGATTCTTTCTGGGTAAAAGGAGAAGCCAGGAACTTAGAGAGTCAGAATGGGAATCCAATTCTTAGGACAGAACCAAGTTGTCAGATGTCCTTTCATTCCTCTGATGGCAAAGGCTTCCAGAAGATGGGGAGCCCTGACTGCTCAGTGCAGCACTGAGCCCCTGAGAGGAACGGGTATTGAGGAACACAGATGTCTGCTCGTTCAGGATTTAATAATCCAGACACATATTGTGCTTGCTCTTCTGTGAACTCTGACCTTTCTTTCACATCCCTGGCCTCCATGTTCATTAAAAACTCAGATCACCCATGACCTGGGCCCTAGTGGCAGACACCGCCTGGGTCCTTTCATTTCTGCTCTTGCCCTGATGTGCTCCACGGATGCAAAACAGCCAGGGCTTGGTGGTGAGAAAATCACTGGCAGGAAAAATCCATCTACAGCAGAGACCTCAGCGTGGAGCTAGGAGACGGGAAAAGGACAGCTGGAGAAAGGAGGTTTTCCCTGCTGAGCAGGACAATATTGTTTCCATGGACCACCAGGAGGCAGAGGTTGGGGCAAAGATGAAATGCTGAAATTCTCTTCTCTGTAAGGGAAGGAAATCAAGAGAGAAACAGCATCTCTCTAGCAGCAGCCAAAATAGCTTTAGGCCCATTTTTTTTGAGTCAGGCATTCTCCAACAGTCTCCTCTTATGGCTTTAAATTCTGTGTCTGAGACTTATCTCCAAATACTTTTTGAAAGGGTGATTTGGGCTGTGTTCACAACAACTTCTTTGAGGTCTTGCCCACTAGCTCTACAAGTCTCATTCTGAACTTTCACGGAGTTATAGGACTGGAGACTTTCGACACGATTTGATATTTTCCAGGCCTTGACATTGAACGAGGACATGCGGTATGAGAAGTGACTCTCGGTCCTACAAGATGTGCATACTGGGTTGGGATGCTCTCTCTGCCCTAGTTCCCTTAGTGACCACATTTGCAACATGATCAGCAAAGATCAGTGGTGCAACCTAAGATGGAGGGGGACATTTCTTTCATCACCTGGTACTTAACAATAACCTCAATAAATGTTTGTTGAGCACACACCTGGTGCCGCACACAGTGGGAGGTGGGGCCAAGCAAGCCACGTTGACACAGCGCTTCCTTTTTGGGGCTCTTTCACAGACATCTCGCTTCCTGTCCACAAGAGCCTTGAAAGGTATGTATGGCAGCCAGTATTATTATTGTCAACTTTATTTTATAGATGACGAATCTTCATTTTACCAAAAATCAAAAGAATTAAGTGACCTGCCCAAGGTTATACATCTAAGTCAAGGGTGGAACACGTTTTCAGACTCTAAATTGTTCTATAAGAAGACATCTATGCTTGTGGCCAAAATAACTAGCTTAAAACAGACTAGACCTGTCTGGGGGGTTAGGAAAGATATAAAATTTGCCTTGATTGATCATTGTTGAAGCTGGTTTTGGGAATATGGCAGTTCATTGTATTATTTATGAATATATTTGAAGTTTTCCACAATAAAAAGTTTTTTTTAGGGCTAAATCTGTATTCTGTGCTAAAATCCTGCCCCTTTGAAATTTACTTAGATAAATTCTGTCTTCAAGGTTTATTTTGTTCTATTCGTTTTTTTTTTTTTTAGTTGGAGTCTCACTCTGTTGCCCAGCCTGGAGTGCAGTGGCAGGCTCATGACCACCGCACCTTGACCTGCTAGGCTTAGATGATTCATCTGCCTCAATCTTTCAAGTAGCTGGCTAATTTTTCTTGATTATTGTAGAGACAAGGTCTCACCAAGTTGCCCATGCTGGTTTTGAACCCGTGGGCTCAGGCAATCCTCTCGCCTCTGCCTCCCAAAGTGCTGGGATTACAGACGTGAGCCACTCGCTTGGCCTCCAAGTTTTGTTTTAATGGCTGAGATTTCATTGCTGACAGTAGCAGCCGTTTACTGAGTGTTCATGGTATCGGACACTCTGATAAGTGCTTTCTTTACATGTCTTAGTGTTTCATCTTCACAACCACCCTATGACTTAGGTACTATAATCCCTTTTCTGCAGAGAAGAAAACTGAAGCTCAGAGAGGTCACATAACGTGACCTAGATCACATCTTTAGTAAATATTAGAGGCAAGACTTGAACTCTGGTCTGTCTGACCCCAGAGCCCCATCCTTAGCCATTTCCACTGCCTCCCTACCTTACAACCAGAGAGAGAACATCTTTCTCTTAGAGGCAATACTATTTGAAATGTGCTTTCATTCTCCTATCTTACAAGAAACTCTTAACATGGAATCGGAGATGTCTTCATCCTCTTTGCTGGAAAAATAGGGCTTGTAAACAGAATGGCTCTTTCATTCAGTTGGGCCTGTCTGTCTCCACCTCCCTGAGGGGATTCAAGCACTTAGCTTTGTTTTGTAATCTCAGGTTGACAAAACTGGCATCCATCTACCACCTGAGCACAAGGGTCATGGCTATCTTTTCAGTTCCAGCAAGCGAAACTTCTATGAAAGAAGGGGGAGGCAGGTGGAGTTGGGTGGGCAGGACGTAATTGCCTTTGAAAGGGATTTGGGTTCCATTTCTCTTCATGGATTTACAGGGGACCAACCTTTGGTGGGCAGGGTCTTTGCCCCTAATTGAGCTGGCCAAGGGTAAAGGACACCAAAAACTGGAGATGGGGGCTAGGATGGCCCCACGTCAAGTCCTGCCTGATTTCAGCCAAGTCCAGCACCGGCCAGGCCTCCTCCATCTCTAGCGATAGCCTTCTTGAACTAGTGGGAAGAGCCTTGGGCTGTTATCTGGTGTGGTATCAAATATTTAGCTGGAGAACTTTCAGAGCGCTTCAGGGATGCAGGGAACTGTTTAGATATCAGATTCTCTCCTGCCAGGTCAAGCAAACCCCCTGGTGACGAATGGCTGTGTTTCCTCAAGCATCTTTCCCAGCAGTGGGCTATCTCGTGCGCCCTTTAACTCTCTGTCCAGCTGAGAGGCCCCAGGCCTGCAGAAGCTGTTCCTCTAATCCTCAACTCAGGCTCAAGCTGCAGTGGGCGATGGAAGGTTGTTTACAAAAGATGAAGGCTCACTGCCTCGCACCTGGTTTCTGTCTGGCCCACACTGATGGGGACGAAGGATACTTCATTTATCTCAGCCTCTCTTCTCAGGCAGCTCCCGCTGTCATGGCAGACTTGGGCCGGTGTTTCATTCCCTGATAAGCAGTTTTCTGAAGAGCTGGGGAGAGCCACTCACGGGCTTTACATACCTCTCTTGGGCCCCAACCCTAGTTGCCAGGGGCAGCAGGGCTGGATGGGTCAGGGCTGCTGAGGGTTTCTATCAAGGGGTCAAGTGGGACTTGCATTCCAACCAACTGGTGGGCAGGGCATTTTGCTCTTTCTCTATTTACAGAGTTTGAAAATAGGCAGTCAAATGATCTATCTGTCCTCTCTGCCTCCAGAGAAGTAAGAGAGACTGGGCATCTTCTGGGCAAAGGGAGCTAGGGGCAAACCTTGTTTCACGAAGGAGGGGCAGAGACAGACAAAGAAGAAAAATACCCACTGGCACAGACACCATTCTGGAAGGATGGAGTTGGAAGTGGAGAGAGCAGAAGCCCTGCCCTAAAAGCCCTTAAAGATAAAGAGAAGTTCATGATAATGATTAACATTTATGGGGTGCTTACCACGCACCCAAGCCCTGTGCTAAGAACTTGATCTTATTTAATCCCGAGAGATAAATACTTATTACATCCATCTAACATACGAGGAAATAGAGGCTTAAAGAGATTAAGAATACAGCTGGGTCGGGTGCAGTGGTTCGAGCCTATAATCCCAGTACTTTGGGAGGCTGAGGCAAGAGGATTGCCTGAGCCCACGGGTTTGAGACCAGCCTGGGCAACATGGTGAGACCTTATCTCTACAATAAATCAAAAAATTAGCTGGACATGGTAGCATGTGCCTGTAGTTCTGGCTACTTGGAGGGCTGAGGCGGAAGGATCGCCTGGACCCAGCAGGTTCACACTGGGGTGGCCGTGAGCATGTCACTGCACTCCAGCCTGGGCAACGGAGTGAGATTCCAACTCAATAACAACAACAACAACAACAACAAAAGAATACAGCTTGTGAGAAGAAGAGTTAAGATGTAGCAATAGAGTTGCTTGGCTCCTGGGCACCAAGTCCTACACAACTGTCCTCTGGTGGAGACATACCATGGGCAGCCGTACCTGAGGGTACAGACTCCTGTGGACACGGATGTGTGTCTGGAGTTGCTCAGAGGACTGCGAGTCCAACTTTCTCTGGGCTTTCCCTTGTGCAGTCTCACGTCGGACCCTGCTGCATGCAGAACTCCAGGATTCTGACACTCACACTTCTCTTTCTCCCCCTCAAGGGATATACAGTTGTGAATTTGAGGCAAGGAACCGTTACTCTCTGAGGGAGGCTTCCTCAGCTTTTTCTAAAATTTCCTTATTGTTGAGTGAGCAACAGTAAGTATTTTTAATATGTCCACCCAAGAAACTAAAAGTGAGCCGGGCTTGGTGGCTCAGCCTGTAATCCCACGCCTTGGGAGACTGAGGTGAGTGGACTGCCTGAGCCCGCGGGTTCGAGATCTGCCTGGACAACTTGGTGAGACCTCATCTCTACAATAAATTTTAAAAAATTAGTCAGGTGTGGTAGCGCGCCTGTAGTTCCAGCTACTTGGAAGGCTGAGGCGGAAGGATCGCCTGAGCCCAGCAGGTCGAGGCTGCGGTGGCCGGGAGTGGCCACTGCACTCCAGTCTGGGCGACAGTGAGACTCAAACACAAAAAAAAAAAAAAGAAAGAAATGAATTCTAATACTAGATATGGTGGTGGGATTCTTTGGATAGAGTAGAAAGTTGATCATCTCATTTGGTGTCAATCCCAAATAGCTGGATAATGCCTTGAAGCTCTAGGAAGACATCTTTTTCATCCCGGGACAGGTGTTCTGAGTCATTTGGACAGGTCACCGCCCTGTCCTGCGCTGGAGGAACACTGGGCCTGGCCAGAGAAGAGGTCTTCCTCCTGCCCTCCAACCCTTTCACTGGCTGGGCCTCTAAGCCCAGGTAGACACACTTGCTGTGCTGATGATCCCGGGGAACCAGGTGAGAAACCATGAATGGTGCAATGCGATACATCCTGACTCTCAGACAGGCCCTCCTGTTGAGGGCCTGGAACATCTGCACTTTTAAGGCCGGTTGTCATCATGGGAGCTGAGTGAAGACCTGAAAGCCTTACTTCAGGGCCCAGGTCTGGGTTCCGTTCTTGATTTTTCCATTGTGTCGCTGTGGGATATTAAGAAACAGCCTTAACAACTCTAGGCCTACCTGTCCTGGAATACAGAAGTTCATCCCATTCCCCATCATGAGCATGTGACACAGACAAGGACAAATGGAACCACTTAAAATAAGTGTCACCTACGTTCAAGGCAAGGTGACTTTGATAAAGGCAAGTCCATGACTCTCCTTCCTCCACTTCCCTCCACTGAGCTGTGGCTGCCTCTTTATGGGAGAAGTAAAATCAGCTCAGAAGACCTCAGTGTCTGCGGGGCAGAAAACATTGACAGAGGGCTTCAAGCTTCTTTTCACTCTTGCAGCTCCTATCTGACCCCTTGAGGACACAGTTGGAGACAAGAGGAGATTGAGGTGGGGGAAGGGAGGGGACGCTCTGTTTCACACCCTTCCAACCTGACGCCGCCAGGGCTGGGATGGTGACAGGCCCTGGACTCAGCGTTTGGAGCAGCTGATTCTGTGGACAAGAAGCAGATAAACTGCACCAGGTCTCTTAATGAACTCAGCGCCAGCTGCAGATAAACTGTCGCCACTTACTCCTCCCTGCCCTGCTTCTCCTGGAAAGGCTGTTCGCTTTGCATCAGCCCCGGGGCTTGGAGCAGGACTCCAGTGCAGCCTGCTCTCCAGGGAAGTTCTGGAGGGAGCGGAGACTCTAGGGAGCTCTGATTGGAACCTCCTGTGATTCCTCTTAACTCCCGCTGAACCCAGTTCTCTGGGACCAGTGAGAAGCAGGAAACTCAAAACTGTCTGAAACACACAGGTAAAAACCACCATGGCATGTTAGCTTAAAAAAAACAATGTTTTACTTTCTTGATTTTTATTACTCTTCTTCCCTTTGTATCACCTTCAAATCATACAGTCTTTCTAGCCACAGGAGAGGTCTGTATATTACAAGCAGGCAAATTCTGGACAATGGCCAAGATAAAACCAAAGTCCCGCCTTCCACCCAGGGATATTTCATTATCATATTTCCCCCTCCTATTTATCTCAATAATTGCCTCAATTTTACGCTTTGTTTGGCCCTTGGAGACCTGGCCATGCAGGTTCTAAGAAATGGATCATCTCTTTGTAGGTAGCTGGGACAAACAGGTTCAAGCTCATTTCTGTAGGCTGCACACTGCTAGGATAACCCCATGAGCTCGTAAGAGTTATACAAATGTTAACAAATTAATATCGTAAGGGTGTGAGTCATCGGTCATTTTTATTAGGGAAATGAAGGAAACTTTTCTGAAAGTATTTGACAGACAGGAAGATTTTTCTCATCACAGGCAATTTCAGTGTCCAGAAGCCGGTTGAGACAACCCCAGAAGGGTCTTCAAACACCAGGAGAAGGTCCAGGCCAGGGGAGGATATGAAATCATCATCCTTAAGCATATCTGTTCTAACAATTTTAACATTCCAAGGGAAAGTGGCAGGAGACAGTTCCACTGGGCTGGGTATGATCTGGTAAGATCAAGGCCCTTCTGATTTTTAACTCAATGTTTTATATTCAGGGTAAATGTTTTGAACTGAAGGAGCTAGGAGAATTCTAAATTTTACTTTACTTTTTTTGAACCATACTTCAATTTATTGGCAATGTCAATTTACATACAAGACAGGTATATATTTTTTTCATGAAGTGAGATCATTTTCAATCTGCCATATCATGTGCCCACATAGCTTCACTTTGGAAATGCAGCGTTTCAAGCTTTAGTCAGGGTAGATTATTCCTCTTTTACTTTCACAATTTTTACGCTGCTGCCAGAAGTCTTCTCAGCATTTGCTTTGAATTCTGTCTTCAATGCATCTCTCACCACTTTAGCACAGATCTGGGAGTATCGAATGTAGCTGAGTCCAGCCTATCGCCACCATTATGTCTTGAGGACGGAGTGCATCCAGCCAAATCGCTAGGATGCCCTCAATGCCAGCTTAGCTGGGCAGTTCCTTATTTTAATGTTTGACCTAGATGCTGTTTGGATGGATTGGTATAATTCTCTAATGGTTTCACTTAAGTAAGGAAAGTCCATCAATTTCTCCTGTTGACCACACAGAGCTGGTTTAACCAGTTCTAGTCCCTTAGTAGGGCTCTTTTGAATTCAGAATAAGTTTTGGATGTTTACTTACGTGGTGATGTTCATCAGTAGGTCATCCTTGCTGTTTGACTAGTGAGCAGTCCAATGTGATCCAGGGACCATCCTCAGCAGCATCTTCTGGGAGCTGGTTAGAAGTAGCGAATCTCAGGCGGGCACGGTAGCTCATACCTATAATCCCAGCACTTTGGGAGGCCAAGGTGAGAGGATTGCCTGAGTCCACGGGTTTGAGACCAGACTGAGCAACTTGGTGAGACCTCATCTCTACAATAAATAAAAAAATTAGCCAGGTGTGGTGGTGCATGCCTGTAGTTCCAGCTACTTGGAAGGCTGAGGCAGAAGGATCGCATGAGCCCAGCAGGTCGAGGCTGTGGTGGCTGTGAGTGTGCCACTGCACTCTAGCCTGGGCAACAGAGTGAGACTCCAACTCAAAAAAAAAAAAAAAGAAGTATCAAATCTCAGGCCCACCCAGAGATACTGACTCTATCTGCAATTTAACGACATTCCCAGGTAATTCATATGCACACTGGTTCATATTCCATGTTCTCAACCAATTCTCATCCAATGACGTAGGCAGGACAAATAAGATTATTTCCAATTCATATCAATGGAAACTGCAACTCCCAGGTCAGGTAACTTGTCCATGCTCACACAACTAAATGGAGAGGTTGGAATTTGAACCCAGCTCTTTTGACTCCAGATCTCATGCTCTGTCTACGATGCCATGATTCAGAAGAGGAGACAAACAGCTGACTCAATGCAAATGCATTATGCCAGGCACGGTGGCTCATGCCTGTAATCCCAGCACTTTGGGAGGCTGAGGCAGGAGGATTCCTTGAGTCTAGGAGTTCAAGACCAGCCTGAGCAACATAGTGGGACCTCGTCTCTGCAAATAAATTAAAAAATTAGCTGGACGTGGTGGTGAGTGCCTGTAGTCCCAGCTACTTGGGAGGCTGATGCGGAAAGATCACCTAAGCCCAGGAGGTCGAGGCTGTGGTGAGTTGTAATTGTGCCACTGCACTCCAGCCTGGGCAACAGAGTGAGATCCCAACTCAAAAAACAAACAAAAACAAATGCGTTATCCTGAGACGGGACCCTTTTGTGCTTCTGCCTGTCTCTGTCACGGGAGGCTGTGAGGGATGTTCTCTGAACAAGGGAGAGCTAAGAGCTCTGTTCTTCCTTCAGTCCTTTTTTCCCCAGTCACCTAACAGCATCTCTAACCCTGGCCAACTACTTTACAAGCGCAGGCTGTTAGCAGTAATTGCCAGCACCTGTCACAGTGCCTGGCATTTAGTAGGCACTCAACAAATGTTTGTTGAGCCAAATAGAATTATCTAGCATTAGCAGAGCTCTCAGTTTGATTACCAAGGCTCGCTGGTAAAGAAGTGCTCTGGGTCTTTGTGACTCCTCTCTCTAGTCCTAAGGAAATGTTCAAATTACAGGTCCTCCAGACAAGAATTAGCGCCACCATCTTTTTAACCTGAAAGGCAGATTTGCAGCACGAATTCTATTGTCTGTGTCGATCTGTCTCCCAAGCAGGGCTTGAACCAGGAGCTGCAAAAGGCTGAAGTTGATGAGTGTGGAATTTACATGCTTACACTGGAAACAGGCTCTGCTGCATTTGCTTGGACTGGAAGCATGGCGTGTGGGAAAAGTCAAGAGCATTGACTGAGCCAAGTTTGAAGACAGGGGTCAACAGAAGGAGATTACTGGGTGACAGTAACTGGGGTCAGCCTGTTAACGTTGGCTAAAGTTTGGGGCTTTCTCTGAGATTCTTGATAATGGGAAAAACCTGAAGTTAGCCAGGCAGGAGATTTCGGTGCATCTAAATAGACGCAGGGCTGAATAGGTAACACCTAGTTTTCTTTGCTTGCTTTCCCAAGAGAGCAGAAGTAGGCTGGGCACGGGGGTTCACACCTGTAATCCCAGCACTTTGGGAGGCCGAGGCAAGAGGATTGCCTGAGCCCAGGAGTTCAAGACCAGCATAGGCAACATAGCAAAACACCATCTCTACAAAAAAAATTTTTTTTTAAAGAGCCAGGTGTGATGGAACTTGCCTATAGTTCCAGTTACCTGGGAGGCTAAGAAGGAAGGATCACCTGAGACCAGGAGGTCCAGGCTGCGGTGAGCTGTGATCATGCCACTTCAACCATTCAGCCTGGATGACAGAGTGAGACTCCAAATTGGAGAGAGAGAGAGAGAGAGAGAGAGAGAGAGAGAGGAGAGAGAGAAAGCAGTAATGAAGCAAAGTTCTGAGGAGAGTTGAATTACTATGCTGCAAGAAGTTTTCTGAAGATCTGGGTTATGAAGACAGATCCCATTAGTACATATGACAACTATTCCATTCCTCTTGCATCTTAGCATCCCAGATCAAAATATAAATGAAAGGAACACCCTATCTTTTACAAGGAAGCTGTCAATCCTTACCTTCTCAGAGTGGACACACATTTGGGGGTTCTTCTACCTGGGTAAGGCTGGTTTTGCTGCTTTACCCGCACGTTCTCATGCAGCACTCTTTGTGTCTGCTGAAATCTGTGAGCCATCAGACAGAGAAACCTATGATTTAGTCTTCCTTTGCGTGCATCAGACCCTAAACTCCAGAGTGTGTGAGCCCCACATGCAACCAGACAGTGTAGCCTTTAATCAAATGAAGATCAGAGAGGTTTGGTTCATCCTTGTCCAACTTCCTTAGAAGCCAGCAAAATGACTATTTTCCTTTCACATCATGATCCCAGGAGGCAGGGATCCAACTCTTCTGGAATGGGTGGGAGAAAACCCTCCCTTTGTCCCTCCCCTGCTCATCTTGTTTGGGCAAGGAAATCTGTAGCCTAGGGATTTTCTAAGAGCTAGATCAGAAAGAAAGACAGTCCAGGCTTCAGAGTCGACCTGTGAGATGTCTGTCTCCAGGGGTTGTTTGCAGGGATGTTAACTCCATTGCTACTTCCTTGAATTTAGTTGGTTTGTTTGTCTCATAGAATTGCTGGGGGTAGGTAGGTTTCTTTTCCTTTCTAGTATTCCCCCCACTCAGTAATTCTACTCCAGGCTATTTGCTGGTTCATTTGTTCATCCAACATGTGTGGGATACCAATCATGAGCAGAGCACTGTGTAGGCATGGGAAGGAACCGACCACCTCCTCGCCACACAAAACCTACAAAATTTTATTCCATTTATTTGCTGTGTTGTCATGTATCTGCCTTTAAAAGCCAACGAACATCTTGAGGGAAGGAGTCATACTAGCATTTGTTTTTGTCCTAAACATCCAGCCAGAGTGTCTGACACATGGGAACTATTCAGTATATGTTGATATGAAATGAACAGGCTGAATTGAGAGGACAAAGATGAATGAATCAGAGAGATCCAGATTTCGGAAGGAAATATACATCTAAGTTTTTCTGACTAGTCTGGGCTTGGGGTAAGCTTTCAAAATGATCCTGGGTTTGGAGATTTGACCTCTTCAACATTGACATTGCTACAGCCTCAATGTGGTAGTTGTGCTGTTAATAGTGTGACAAAGATATTTATCGGGATTGAGGAGAGCTGATAGGCTATCTTTTTGAGTACCACATAGGACATTTAGCTTAGAAACTGTTGCAGCAATATGTTTTGTTAATTGATTTGTAAAATTATTAATATACCTAACAGTGTTCATATTTTTGTAAGCAATTAAAAAGAACACTTTAGGCTGGGTGCAATGGCTCACGCCTGTAATCCCAACATTTTGCTAAGCCAAGGCAGGAGGATTGCTTGAGGTCAGGAGTTCTAGACCAGCATGAACAACATAATGAGACCCCATCTCTACAAAAAAAAAAAATTATCCAGGTGTGGTAGCACATGCCTGTAGTCCCACCTACTTGGGAGGCTGAGGCAGGAGGATCACTTGAGCCCAGGAGTTTGAGGCTGCAGTGAGCTATGATCAGGCCACTGCACTCCAGCCTGGGTGACAGAAGGAGACCCTGTTTCAAAATAAAACTTAATTGAGATATAAGTGACATTTAAAAAGCTGTACATGTTCAAATGTATATAACTTCATGAGTCTGGATAAGTGTCTGTGTGAAGCCATCACCACAATCAATATCACAAACATAGAGCTTCCAAGAGTTTGTGTACATTCTTGAACAGAGCCATAAAATATCAAAAGTGAATTTTTTTTTGTTTGAGTTGGCATCTCACTCTGTCACCCAGGCTGGAGTGCAGTGTCACAATCACAGCCACTGCAGCCTCGACCTGATGGGTTCAGGTGATCCTTCCACCTCAGCCTTCCAAGTAGTTAGAACTACAGGCATGAGCCACCATGCCCGGCTAATTTTTTTATTTATTATAGAGACGAAATCTTGTCAAGTTGCCTAAGCTGGTCTCAATCCCCTGGACTCAGGCAATCCTCTCACCCTTTGCTTCCCAAAGTGCTGGGGTTACAGGTGTGAGCCACCACAACTGGCGTGAAAATATTATAGAAGGAAGTTTGCCTCCTTCTTTTTACAAATGAGTTTCTGAAGTCTGGAGAGGAAGCAAGGACATGTTACTAGCAAATAGAATGCTGAGATTAGAACCAAAGCCTTCCAATTCACAACAAAATGCTTAGAAACCATTGAGAAGATGGCAATGGTTGTGTAAGAGTTACTTTTCTCTTATTCGGGGACCTGAACATTCTTTACTATTTCCTATACACAGGGGCTTTCCTTTCTCTCTCTCTCTTCTTTTCTTCTTTCTCTCCTTCCTTTCTTCCTTATTTCCTTCCTATTGCTAACCATTTACAGTATAGAGCATTTACGATGTTATAGGCATTATGGTAAGAGTTTATATGCAACCTCAATTTAATCTTCACTACAACGCTATGAGGCAAGCATTATAGCAACAACAGTTATTATTACCATTTTACAGGAGAGGCACAGGGAAATTAAGCAACTTGTCCAATATCCCACAATTAGTAAGCCGCAGAGTTGGGATTCAGACCCAAATATGTCTCACTGCAGAGTCTGTGCTCTTAACCATGGCTCTGTGTTTGTGAGTTTTTTGTTTTTTCAGCTTTACTAAGATTTCAGCTACACCCACCATGGAGACCTGAGCGCCCTTGCTGACGAAGGAATCACCCCAGCCAAATAGGCACCAGGCTCCATCCTATTTTGTACACATCTCGACAGTAGCTGTTTGTAATTGTTTTTATGCTCATCTCTTACATGAGTAGAAGCTGAAGGGACTGTGTCTTTCATCGTTTTATTTCCAACACCTAGCACAGTGCCTGGTACAGAGAAGGTGCACAATACAGGCTGAATAAACGAACAGGTTTTCGGGACCTTGCGCAGCACACGGGGTTACACAACACTAACATAACTACTCAGAGCTCTGAATTGGGGACTGATCCACTACATCTGTTCTCTCTGTTTGGTGTCCTTGTGGGAGAAAGAACAGCCTCTTTCATGCCCTACCAAGTACAAATGTCAATACATAATCTTCCCATCTCTGAAGCTTAGCGTCTGGGCCATTGACTCCTGTGCTGGGTGTATTCTGTCCTCCTAGGCAGGCATCGGGAGGGAGGATTGTATTTGTAGAACCGAGTGGCAGTATTGCCTGACATAGTAGGTGCACGTTCCACATAGGAAGAAAGCTCTGATCTCTGGGCAATGCTGATCCCTTGGGATCAGGAGCAGTGCTGTGGCTCTCCGCCCCACTTCAGCAGCAATCTTGATGTCTGGAGCCAGGAATTCCTTCCTCTCCTTGGTGGCTTGGCTGGGCCTCCCCAAACCATGAATGACCTGGGCTGGCATCTGAGCTTCAGAAATGATCATAGGCCAACTGCCTGCTGTAGGCTAACTTGCTATTTTTACACAAGGCTAATTTCCCCAAATCCATGTTTCCCAACTGGGAGAAGGGGGGTCCGTGCCCCAGACCATGATGACTGCCATGAGACCCTGCAGTTATTCGAAACCTCTGCATGGGAGGATGCTGGTCCAGTACTGTGTCCAGTACTGTTTGTCACCTCTGCATTGGGTCTGTCTGCAGCTCCTAGTCAAAGCCTGATGGGCCCAAGGCTGAACTCCCCACGTCCGGCTCCCTCTTCTTGCTAAGGGAACTGATCTGAGCCAGGTCTGGCTAGGAAAGGGGAAAGGTGGGTTGCCACCCAGGTCCTGGCCCTTCTTAATGGCCGAGGAGTTCCAAACTCCTGTTGGAAGAGGGGCCTGCTATTCACACCCCCTCTCTAAGAACGTGCTGTCACTTGGGAAAGGACATGGGTCCTTCCATCTTGAGCCCCCTCGGAGGGGCACAGACAGGCCTAGGAGGGAAAAGAAAGGTCCCTTGTACTATAAATATTTCTCAGATGTCTCCTGTAAATCTCCAGATGTGTCAGCGAGGCACAGGGAAGAGAGCTCGAGTTGGAGCCGATTAGAGACCACCTCCTCCCAGAGGAGGGCAAACCTGCCCGTCAACCGAGCCCCACTTGGCGGCCGGGACCACCTCGGGAGGGAGGAAGCGGCTCCTGCAGCCTCCCCGGCGGCGGCCGCGTACCTTTCCGGGGCGCTGCGAGCTCGGGGAAGGACAGACACCGTTTCCCCTTTGCCCTCCTGCCCTTGTGGCGAGAGCGCCGGAGCGGTCCCCGGGCGCGCCCTCTTCCGAGGCGAGTGGGGGGACAGGAGGGCGCGCGGGGAGAACCGAGACGTGGCAGAAGCAAGCCGCCCGGGCCGGTGGGTGATTTATGAAGTGCTGAAAAGCATCTTCGAAGCTGTCATTTATCTTCCAGCTCGCAGCCTAAATAAACACCGAATCCGCCTAATTATAGTTACAGCGGGAACACAACACCCGAGCCTCCTCGCCATCGCTGCCAGCCCCTCTCGGCGCGGCTCCGCCCAAGGCCCGGCTCCGCTTCGGCCCACAGCTGCTCTCTAGCGGCGGCCCCGCTCGCCAAGGGCTCCTGGCCGCCAGCCTGCTCCTCCCCGGGGCCCTCTGTTCGCCCCCGCCCGCGGGATCCCGCGCAGCGACACCCCTGAAAGTCATTTCAGTCAAGGGCAGAGGCACCATCTGCATCCTGCTGCGAAACTCCGTGCAGCTGTGGCAGGGGCTGGAGGGGACCCTTGTCCCCGAGGCTCCCACTCTTCCCTGTGCTGGGAGCCTCCCGGGGTTGTGGTCATCTGGTCTAGCCTGGCCCAGAGGTCTCCTCCAAGGGCGAGGGAATTCCCTCCCTGTGCTTGGCCAGACCATGAAAGGCAGCGGGTGGTCTTGGGTATCACTTCGTAGAGAAAGGAAGGTATTTTTGCTTTTTTTGTTTTTGCTCCTTGGTGAATTTGTGTCTTCCCAAGGAGGGAAAGGCTCCTCACATGGTGAGCCTCCCTTTCTCTCTTCCTGTCCCTGGGCTTGAACTTGGGAACTTCTTTCCTCTTTGGCATATGGGAGGCTCTTGCCTTTAGTGACGATTCTATCCGGGACTTCAAAGCAGAGAGGCAGATGCTTTAAAAGCAACCAGAACAGTGATGCCCCAGGGTTGTCCTGTATGAAGCCCTCATCCATCGGGGAAAACCCTCTCCAACTTAGTCTTTGTGTCTGGGAGTGGAGTTTGGGGCCATGGCTGAGTTTGACACAGCAAAAGAATCCAGCTTTTGTTGTTTTTTTTTTTTAAAGTTGGAGTTTCACT
>CAUYQG010184336.1:0-45139 GCA_963574415.1 Tarsius wallacei
CTACTGGGAATATACCTGAAGAACTCAAATCACTCTATAAAAAAGAATACCTGCACACCTATGTTTATCGCAGCATTGTTCACAATAGCAAGAACCTGGAAGCAACCATGCTGTTCATCAAAAGAGGACTGGATTAAAAAAATGTGGTACATATACACAATGGAATACTATGCAGCCATAAAAAAGAACGAAATCATGAATTTCGCAGCAACCTGGATGGAACTAGAGTCTATAATACTGAGTGTCCTCGCACAGAAACAAAGAACTGAGTATCACATGTTCTCACTCATATAGTAGACCTTGATCATCTGTATTACCATAAGAAAATGACTGACAGTGGTGGGAAACTATGGGGGAGAGGGGAGGGAGATGGGATTAATGGTAGTAAATATCTGTCTGGGGATGGGGAGACACCTCTTATCAACAAGGGTGCCTGAACGAAGCATATTTGTATACCTAACCCTTAACTGTACTCCACAATATCATAATAAAAAATATTGAATTAAAAAAATAATAATAAATAAATAAATAACAAAACAAAACAAAACAAAAGGAATAATTTTCTTAAGGATTCAGATGATACATGGTGATTGATTTCCAGTATAATTTTACCCTGTTTATCTGGTGTCGGTATTTGAAGTGAGCCTCCTTCAAAAGAATGAAGAAGGAATGGAAACAAATGAACATGTTATAGCTAACATTCAAAAGAAATAGCCTTAACTAAAGTTCTGTAAGCTAACCAAAAAGAGCTTCTATGCATGTCAGACTCGATCATAACTTGGCAAATATTAATGCTACTGTTCAGGAGAACATGGGCAGGAATGGTAAAGAAAATACCACAAATTTGGGAGTGAAAAGCTACACATGTAAAAAAGATTTTATTAGACTGATTGATTGTCTGTTAAACAACTTAGAACACAAAGTAAAATAATGTACAGAGTGAGGATGAAGGAGGGATGTCACCATAAGTAGTTTGGTAAGTGTGACAGTTACACAATTCAATGTAGATGGGTTTTAACACATATTAATATTAACATGCTGCTTTTACGTATCTGTCTTTTTTACTTTGTTATATCTGGTCCTGAAACAATCTGATTTTGAGAACTAACCAGACAATATTATGAGCCTACATGGTGGAATGTTGCACATCCTCTGAGGTAAAGAAGACCCTCTGTGAGGCACTGACGACACAGCCAAGCTATACAATTTTACACTGGAAGCAAGTAACATTTCTTGTGTGAAAAGAAATGTCTACACAAACTATCACCCATCTGTGTTCTTTCTGGATTTCTGTTTTCTGTGTGTCGTCCAGGCTATCCATGGTCCAGTTACTTGTGTATCTTACCCAGAAGTTGTTCTGGTGCCCATTTAGTACAACATTGGGATTGTAAAAGATATTTCATTATATTAAAGATGAGGTTGTTTTCTTAGAAATCATTCTTCTCCTACCTTCAACCTGAAGTTTGTCTGTGAATTGGATATTGAACAGACTTCAGTTTGTGAGATGTTGTGAAGTGGTGGAAGGATAGTTACACAAAATAGGATATGTTCAACAGAGGAAGTTCATAAATGTTTGAGATACATATGTGGGGTTATTTTGGGCATTCTTAAACATCTTTTTCAATGAGATGTAGTTGTATACATTCCTCTTGTGTTTCTTACTGATAAATCATGCATAAGCAAACCCCAAATTTGCGTTATACTAAAATTATTCTCTAATCCATAAATCGTGTTGAAATATGTTCACGTTTTCAAATAATTATAATAGTTGATCTGAGTAGTATGTCTTTATATTCAAATTAATTTTAAATTTTCTTTCTTTTTTAGAGATGTGATTTCATGCTGTCACCCAGACTAGAGTGCAGTGGGACAATTATAACATCATAGAGCTCTGTAACCTTGAATTCCTGAGCTCAAGAGATCCTTGGGCCACAGAGTCCCTGCCTGGTAGCTAAAACTACAGGCATCGCTACCATGAGCAGTTTTTTTTTTTTTTTTTAAATTTGTTGCCCAGGCTGGTCTGGAACTCCTGGCCTCAAGGGATCCTTCCACCTTGACCTCCCACAGTACTGGGTTTACAGGTTTGAGCCATGGTACCTGGCCTCATGCTTCTTAAGCACATATTTTATTTTTTCTGCTAAAGTATATATGCTAAGAAGATAATTTATTTATCGTTCAAAATTACATCTCTCATCACCTTAAGGCTTGAGAATGACAACTTAGAAATGTGTTTTGTATTTTAGATAAGAGAATTAAGTCATAAGTATTTGAAGTGAAGTATATGTTAATTAGAATGAATCAATAATTTCACACATATAGTATTGTATGCATATATTATTGTATGCATAGCTTTGTATCCATCAGTATATACAATTATAATTTGCCAATATGCAATAGAATAAAACATACATTTCAAAAATAAACAAATTAACATGGCAAATTATGTATATAATCACATACATAATTTATGAATAATAATACATTAAAAAGCTGACAACATCTGAATAAAGCTGTTATATAAATCCACGGTTTTCTTCATTTTAGTTATTTAAGAACACTTAGTCAAACTGCCTTTTGTATTCTTGTCTGGCCTTCTTTTTTGCTCATTCTTATTCTGCTGATATCCTTCAATAAACCTTGTGCTGCATTTATCCCAAACCATTCTCATTTATGTCACTTCCTTAGATTAGATGCTTGTTAAAAACTGAAGAAAATTCTTAATCTATGCATAATACCAAGTCAAAGCTCACTTTCTCTACAAAGTCTTCATTGATGAAATTTCTTGAGGAGATTTTTCTTCAACAGAATTTTCTACTACTTCCTTATAACCTGTGGATATCTTTCCTTTCTGTTTTTGGTTTTTATTTATTTATTTATTGGCAACGCTGATTTTTGTTTTTCTACCTGCTATCTCTGTGTTTGCTCTTATTACCTTTTTTGCATCTGAATAAAATTGTGGACGGGATTTTTTTTTTTAATTGGAGAGAGGAGCTTTTAATTCGATTACCAGTTGAGAACATACTTCGCTATTAACATAAAATTACATGCCGTTTAACTTTCTCTGTAAAATTCTATTTATGTGAATTTTATTTGATATAGTGCTTCCATTTTAGAAAAGAGTAAACACTCATATGTTTATTAAGAATTATGTTTTTAATAAAATCGAATTTTTTGCAATAATTTAATGATGTATAGATTATTTCTAACAGTATTCTGCTTTTTTCTGAATTCTAAATAGTTCAGGTTTTACTATTGTGGTTGAACTAATCAGCTTGAGAAAAGAGTGTGATATGACTAGTTTTTGAATATCTATGATGCAGATGAAGTGAGCTACATTATTGCATCCATTTGTTTACTTAAATTTTCTTTGAAGGTATTCAGATAGAAATTTTTGTCTATATTTTAATGTCATATTTTTAATGCCAGAATATCTTTTTAATTTTTTTAAATTTTAAAGATGTGGGGTACAATTCAGTGTTAGGCATACAAATGTTCATTGTGCAGATACCCTTGTTAATAAGGTGTGTTCTTCCCTCCCCTGGCAGTTTCCTGCTACTGCCCATCCCCCTCTTGTAGTATTATGATAATTGTTCAAGGTCAGCTTATCAGTGAGTACATATGGTATTCTGTTCTTTGTTTCTGTGATAGATCACTGAGTATGATCAACTCTAAATCCATCCAAGTTTCTGTGAAGTCCATATGTTTGTCCTTCTTTATGGCTCCATAATATACCATTGTGTATATGTACCACATTTTTTTTTTATCCAGTTCAGATTCGTTGGGCAGCATGGTTGCTTCCATATTTATGCTATTGTGAAAAGAGCTACAACAAACATGCGTGTGCAAGTATCTTTTTGGTAGAATAACTTGAGTTCCTCTGAGTAGATTCACAATAGGGGGATTGCTGGATCATATGGGAGGTCAATTTCTAGTTCTTTCAGAAATCGCCACACTGTCTTCCAAAGAGGTTGCACTAGTTTGCATTCCCACAAGCAGTGTAGAAACGTTCCTTTTTCTCCGCATCCTTGCCAGCATCTGTTGTTTGTTTTATTAATGGTGACCATTCCTACTGGGGTTAGGTAGCACCTCAATGTGGTTTTGATTTGAATTTCTCTGATGATTAGTGAGGCTGAGCACTTTTGCATGTGTCTGTTGACTGCCTGTATGTCTTCTTTTGTTTTTTGTTTTTCCTTTCATCACATTTGAGTTCCTTGTAGATCCTGGATGTTAGGCCTTTGACAGATATACAGTTGGCAAATATTTTTTTCCCATTCTCTCAGTTGTGTCCCAGGTCTCTTGAAACTTGTCAGTTTGATGAGGTCCCACTTATCTATCTTATCTCTTATGGTATGGGCACTTGGGGTTTTGAACAGGAATTAGTTGCCAGTTCCAGTTTCCATAAGGGTGTCTCCTGCATTTTCTAAGATTCTTATAGTTTGAGGTTTTCCATTTAGGTCTTTGATCCATTTAGAGTTAATTATTGTGTATGGTGGTAGACAGGGTTCCTGTTTCAATCTTCTACATGTGATCAGCCAGTTTTCCCAACATCAGTTACTGAAGAGGAGAATGTAGGTTCTCCTCTTCCCAGTGGTTGTTTTTTGAGGAAGGCTGCCCACTCTCACCCCTCTGGTTCAACATTGTGTTGGAAGTCCTAGCTAGAGCAATTAGACAAGAGAAAGAAATCTGGGGCATCCAAAGAGGAAAAGGGGAAGTCACGTTATCCCTCTTTGCTGATAATATGATCCTATACCACAAAAATCCAAGAGAATCTGTCAAAAACCTGCTTGCACTGATAAAGGACTTAGACAAAGTCCAGGGGTACAAAATAAACATGCAAAAGATAGTAGCATTCTTATACACCAACAACAAGCAGGAAGAGAACCAAATAAAAAGCACAATCCCATTCACAATAGCCACAAAAAAAGTGAAATACCTCGGCATCTTCCTAACCAGAGAACTGAAAGACCTTTACGATGGAAACTACAAAACATTGCTCAAAGAAATCCAAGAAGACACAACCAAATGGAAAAATATTCCCTGCTCATTGATAGGAAGAATCAATATTGTTAAGATGTCCATCCTACCAAAGGCAATCTATAGATTCAACACAATACACATTAAATTGCCAACATCATTCTTCTCAGACCTGGAAATGACAATACAGAAATTTATCTGGAAACATAAATGACCACGAATAGTCAAAACAATCCTTAGTAAAAGAAACACAGCAGAAGGTATTATACTTCTAGACTTCAAACTTTAAGGCTACAATAATCAAAACAGTCTTGTATTGGTACAAGAACAGGCATACAGACCAGCAGAACAGGATAGAGATTCTGGAAGCAAAGTCCCAATTTATCAACCAACTCTCATCTTTGAAAAAACATCTTATTACAAAGGATTTAATTCTCTAAACTAAAGTCTATTTCAAAGATCAGGTAGAACCAGAGCAGGTAAATTTACTTAGTTCTCTGTTGCCCTTGGTCTTAGGGGCACGTCTGTTAAAAAACATATTTTTGTCTACACACTACCTAATGTTTTTTACTTGAAAGAGTTCATATAAAAATAAAATATGAATATTCATATGTTTTAGCATTAGGTATAGCTTACTAGATCGTAATAAAGTTTACTGATAATGTCAGCAGAATATAAAATTTTCTTCTTAAATGAACATGACTGGACTGTTTCATGACTTTTGAATACTCATCTTCACATTTGGAACTGCATTAGTCAACTAAACATCCACTTATCAATATACTTTAGGTTTGCAAGATGAGTTCATTATTTACCTTTCTAAATGCCCAGCTTCTCGCAAAGTGCCTGATAAGCCAAATACACCAGCTATTCCTTATGCGGGAAAGTATCCAAGCCTGGCTTTTGTTCTTTCAATTGCAAGAGATAAATGGAAAAAAGGAAGATTTCTTGAAAGCTTTGTGAGGTGCAGGTTTTACTTGATAACCAGATACCATTTTAGTTGAAAAGAAAAAAACAAATGTACCACACTTTATATTCTTGATGCAAACAGAATATTTTTGCCTTCCTCGCCCAAAATGGCCAGTAAAGTTAATAAAGAAATTCATAAAGTTAATTAAGAACTTCATAAAAATGCAATGCATTAGTTTTTGATTTTACTATTCTAGAGTAATAAATAATTCTAATGTGCTCAACATTTTTTTACTGATGATGATCATTAGTAGTTATTTGTATTTTAAAAGTTGACTGCCTTTGGTGTTTGTTGTTAGGTTTATAAAGGCATATTTTTTCAATGATTATAGTTCTTAGAGTTCCAGGGACTAGGCTATGTAATTCTGTTTATTGAATGCCAGCAGGGCACTGCTTATTTATGAAAGCTATATTCTATTGTTGATGAATATTATGATGATGTCTGATGTCTTTTTTATTATTTATTCAACAATAATAATCTCTTATTGCTTTAATCCCTCAATGCAACAAAATGAATGTAACAGAAAGTCATATGATATTAGTAAACTTATTTACAAATTATCCTAAAAGGTTAAAAATTTAAAAATGCATACATCTAAGAGCATACTGAAAAGTAAATATGCTTTCAAAGACTGAACTTAATATTTTATGCTATATTTATATTATATTTAGGTATCTGTGTCTTGATTCACTGACTGTATTGCGATTTAATAGTGAGTGAAAGAAAAAAATTAGTATGTAACTATCTTTTTCAAATAAACCTAATTAGAAGTAAAATAGCCATAGAATAATGCATATGAAAATTGTAATTTAATAGAATAGTGCAAATAGACCTGCAAAAGCTGCAAAAAAAAAAAAAAGGATAGAAATTTATTGTTGGTGAAATGTTTAACCATGCTTAAATTTCAATTCCTGTTTTTCCTAAGAGCACTATAATTCTATACATCATTTCTCTTTTAGCAATTTTAAATCATTATACCAATATGCACATAACTATTCCAGAAAGTATTTATAATGAAATTATCAATAATATTCTCTATTGAGTAAACATATAAAATTATTTCCATCAATTAGTAAAATATAAGAAAGTGATTTTTGAAAACAATGAATATCCTACTCAAGCTAATAGCCACTATTTAATACTATGAATACCAACAAATATTTTCTTCTCAATCTTTTGACTCTGCATGCCTGATAGCTTTGTCAATTTAACTTTTTGAAAATACACTTTTGTCATCTGGATACTATTCTTTTAGGGCTAAACTATGTGGAAATAAATTACTTTCAAATATTTAAAAGATACCTGAAAATCATAATGTTGCATTTTTAAGACGTTTGCTGAAGCTTACTAGAAAGGATTAACTCCTCCATCCCAGCCCAAAAGCAAGTCTTTACAATTCTAAATGCACAGGTGCAACCTGGAAACGCACAAGGAGAAGAGACAGACCATAGAGATCTTTCCTGAGTACTTCCCACCAAGGACTTCATATGACAAGGGCCTTTTTTTGATAACTTGGGAAGAAATAGAAAGGAGTGTTTTCATTTCATCTGTAGACACATCTTGATCACTCTTGCTGGGAGATATTGTAAACTTTGTACCGTTTGTCTCCATGTGTCATCTCCTTCATTTTAGAAATTTCCTTACTGATCTGATTTTTCAAAATTGACAAATACACAGAGCATATATTTATACCTTTTTAATGTATAAGCATACATTAATGTGTTAAATATTTTTATTTTCTTTTTTTATGTCTTTTATTTATGCTGTATAATTTAATATTATTTGTGTTTATTTTAAATTCGCATATATTTAATGTAAACATATTTAATATCTAACAATACAGTAATAAAATTAATTTGGTTAATAATGATTATCTTACCAAATTTAAATTTAAAAATATATCATATTCTATATGATACAGCAGGGGTTGCTTGTGCTCAGGGCCTATTTCTAGGCCACAAATTACCTTTCTGTAGACTAGAAAAAAAATAGTTCTTTTTCTGGATGGGTACAGTTCTGCAACTGTATGACTTAATGCATAAAGAGTACTTCATGTACAGAAAAATGGTATTGGAAGCATAACTTATAGTACAGAACCCCAGCTTGATTCCACCTCTTTCATCCCCCTTGATCAGGAACCTCAGTGGAAAGCACAAACTGCATACATGTGTATGACTCTCTGGCTTGTAATACCTCTTCGACCCTCTTTATACCACAGCATCAATTTAATTTAAAAGTAAAAGCTGGAACTAATGTCATAAAATTACCTAGACTGTAAAATGTATTCATCTAGCAAACCAAAAATTCCACTTGCAAACATACCCCTTCCTGAAATTTTCTTTTGCAAATTTTTATTTTTATTTTTTATTTTAGATTCAGAGGGTACCTGTGTGAGTTTGTTACATGGACATATTGTGTAGTAGTGGGGATTGGATCTTCTGTGGTCTATTCCCCAAATAGTGAACATTGTACCCTCGCCTTACCCCCACCTCCCCCCATTGGGTCCCTAGTATCTATTGTTTTTGTCTTCGTTGCCATTTAGTTCTGAAATTCAAATGAGAACACACGGTGTGTGGTTTCCTGTTTCTAAGTCAGGAATTTCCCTTTTTTAATTGTAGAATAACTTTATGCTTCTTTTGCTGGCAGTGTTTTGAACTGAGACAGCAGTCTCTTTATATCTCATTTACTGAATGTTAAATGCCTTTATGTGGAAATACTTATGACCTAGAATATAAGCTCTCTGTAAAGACTTTAGCACAAAATAAAATAGAAGATACAATGTGTTCAAGAACTTATTTCTTCTTATCAGCCTAAGTTTAATCTATGAAAGCCATCAAGTATTTGAACCTTTTTAGTAAGACTCCCAAAGAAATAACACAAGCATGTGACATAATGGAAACTAGCATCATGTCTCCAACAGTTTTGTATATTTCCTTTTCTCCTGGGTACTTGCCCTTAAACAAGCAAAATGTTTAATTCACTTCCACCAAAACAAATTAAGAAAACAAATTTTCTCTGGACTTTGCTTCATTTTGTTCTACAAATCTCCTCCAAAACCAAAACAGAATTTTCTGTGGCAGATGTGTCTCCTCTTATTTTACATGCTATTACACTTGGAATTCCATAACCTTCTCAGAATAAACTTATTAAATTCTTCTCTTAAATTGTTTATACTTTTCCCAACTTCAATGTCACCTCAATACATTCCTTTTCTACTCTTTTAAGAAATTATTGCACCATGTGTGTCATTTTTGTATTGAAATATCTCAAAATCTCCATCGCTTATTGCTGCTTGTCAAGATGTAAATAATAGTTCAATAACATTTATGAACAACTTACAATGTAGAGTCCTTATTCTGAAGTGTCTTTCATCTTTAACAACTAAAATAACAATAGCAACATCATTAACAATAAATATTATGGTTTACCTGTACTCATCTCTAGGTAATGCCCCACCCACTTCCTTCAATCACTCCAGACATATTGAAAAGAAAACTAACTTTAAAATTCCAATTCATTTCTGTTTTCAATACTTCATGTATAATATCCCTATTAATAACTCTCCAATGTTTTTTACCCAAAGATCCCATTTTATTCTTTATTCGGTTTGATCACTTGGAATTTTTATAATAAAATGTCTCTTTTTTGAAATGCTCGTCTTTCTTGATTTCAATGAGACCAGTCTCTTTATGAGTTTTTTTTATATGATGTGACTTTACTACTCATGATTCAACAAACTAGTTTTCCCTTATTTATTTTTAAAGCATTTCTATGCAAGATTTTCTCTTAGAGTCTCTTCTTTCTTTATATTCTGTGTTTTCTTGCTGTACACTACAAAAAGAATGTCAATAATCATGAAAACAGAGAAAAGAAGGTTCTCTCTTTACATATTTCAAAATGAGCAAGAATAATCAAGTATAACTATAATATAGCAATTTTGCTTTTATTGGTTAATATTTGAAATGTTTAATGAGAATTCTTTAAAATTATTACAGCCATTTGTATGCCTTTAGGACTATACATATGAATGCTACTAACCATGAAGGTTTCATACAAGGATTACATTTCTCTAATTTTTAATGAGTTCTTGTCTTTCCTGCCAGTTGTATTGGCAGTGACTAATTTGAATTCCCAAATAAATATAGACTGTGCATTTCAAAAGAGAAATGTTTAGTATCTCAAATATTGGCCACTTACCCTTAGGTACTCATTTATTTTCTGCTTCTGCAGATTACTGAATTGGCTAATTACCTGCAAAACACTGTGTCAAGAATTCATTTCTGTTAAAAGCTGATAATGACCGGGTAGCAATACGTGTTTATCTACAAGATGTTTCTGTAGCACCAAAATGCCCTGTATATGTCGTTTCATAACAAATGGAAGAAAGGAATGAAAATCCCACACCAAATCTCCTAGTGGCAGTATGAGTTCCTTTTATCCACAGTGGCCTCTAACATGGCAGCATGAATTAGCAATCACCAAAGCCATGTGTGGATTTTAACTGATGAAATAACGAAAAAGCTAGCCCATGAATCTAAGAATGAAAAAGTTGGACACTAACTGAATGGGATGACTTTTTTGGGATAAGAGAATTTCATAAAATTTTTACTTTTTCTTTGTTTCAAAAAATGGAAAAAAACATCTTTACATGAAAATAATTCTGCCACATATTGGCATTAGCAAAAATCACGCCTGCTTAGAAAAGAAGTTAACATGTTGGCCGATGGTTAAATTATATTTAATATGTTTCTGCATGCTAAATCAATTCTTGTATAAAGCTTGAAGTTCACTTTATTATGGGGGGCACTTTTAAAAGTGTAGTTGAAGACAAGAGCCAGAAGGACTCAGTCATATGCTGCCTTCTGTGACTGATGTTTTCTTTTGAACTAGGGAGGGAATTGAACATAGAGTCTGTTACTGCAGCTTGTGCACAAAGACTTACTTAAATAAGAAAGATGTGGGTGTCTGTGTAAGATAAAGTTTAGAAAGTTGAGCATATTTTCTATAATGTTTAGAATTTTTATTGTTTTTTTTTGTTTGCCTAAATGTAATTTAAGACAAAAAAATATATTTCTATGTCTTATGAAATTAAGAGAAACATAATTGAACAAAACAGAAAACAAAGAAATATCAATCAAGTAAATAAGAAATAATGCTTCATTTCTAACAAAGTTATAATATCCTCTCATTTTTAATTGAAGAAAATGATAACTCCAATAGAAAGCCCTTACACCATTGATTCTATACATCTCATTATTTATAGCTTATTGTATAAAATTATTGAGATAAAAAATATACAACCAGTTAAGATTGCTTCCTTTTTAAAAATTTTAAGTCAGGTTTGAAATTTTGACATTGGAAAGAGTAATAATACACTTTAATATGATTCAATGTCTTGTGATATGAAATAATATAATATCAAGCTGCACATTTTGACTTACTTGTAAAATACAGCTTAGAAGGAAAAAAAATATTGAACTTGTTTTGAAATCTTTGTAACAATTATATGAAAGAGAGTTAAATAAAATTCAGGAACAATATGACTGCGTTCATTCATATCAGTCTAAAATTCTTGTACTTGATCTTTTAAAAAATCAAATGCACGCAGTGTGTTTAACACACAGGAAGCCTCTTTTCTTCATGCCCATGACATACATTATGGTACTTTCTGCTGAGCCTAAACAGCTTAATATCCCTGTGTAAAGACACTCTCTAGGATTCTACTGTACTACACACAGAATATTTGGTAACTGAGGCAGAACGCTATGCTTGATGCCTAGTTACAAACACAAGTACACATAGATTGAGGCAGGAGTTTATAGCAGAAATAAATAAATACGATATTTGGCAGTATATGAATCTAAATATGAATTTGGCTCTGTCAGTCACTAATTTATGTTTTTGCCATCTGTAATATTGGAATACTATTACCTATTCACATGACTTTTAAAATATTAAGAGCAGTGCCTTACATGTGGTAAGCATTCAAGGTAGTATTTCAGTCAAAGCTGTGTCTTTGGAATAGCTTAGCCTCCTATTATGGAATACTGAGGTCAGTCAAACTTACTGTGAAATGCAAATGGAGAAAGTTTCAGATTTGTAAAACTGAGGATTTCATCTTTTAAATTTATTGCACTCAGCAAGAGTAATGCTAAAGAACACATTTATCTTTTGTTTTGTTTTTTGACAATGGTTACATTCATTGCAGTATCTAAATAATTCTCCAAAGAGAAAAAGACCTAACTTTTCCCAGCGAACATTTCCAATGGAGAAACTAGTGCCTTGATCTTGGATCTATATACTTTTGCAAAGACATACCCCTCTGCAATAAGAGAGTCCAGAGAATCAGAATTACTGCAAGCAGTGTTACCTTTTCTGACGCAGAATTATTGATCAGAATGCTGTGAACTTCACCAAATTAGTTTTTGATGCTACATAACTGATTGGAAACAGATTTGACAATGCAGTTGCCCCATTAGACATGAAGCATTGGTTGATTATTGTTTTGAATAATTCAGGAAACCTGGGGTGGAGTTAGGAAAAGGCATGAGTAGCTTATAAGAGCAGAGTTATGGACAGATATAGTAAGCTTTTGAAAAAAAATAAAAGCACAAAAGTCACTCTTTGGGAAGCACTTACAGACGCTGTCATCACCACTCCAGCTTTTTAAAATGATTTCCAGCTCAATTTCCAGATATGTTAAAATCGTTGCTGGTTGTAATGTGCTCAGAGTCATCAATGAGCCATGTCCCACTGAAATCATTTATGGCTTGGTGCCAGAAGAAATGTGTTATATTGGATATATTCATTCTCACTATTGAAGAGGTTATCTATCATATCTATGTCTGGGGACATCCACACTGTTGTCAGAAATTTTGATAAATGAAGCTTCTTCATCACCACGTACAAGCCAAGCATACAGTGACATCAGTGAGAAAACTAGGACTGTCAGTTTTCTCTACATTGTTTGTGAACTTGCTAAGCTCAGCATTTCTTACAGCATCTGGGCCACAAGTGATATTGAGTTCCTCTGTGAAGGGATTTACTTTTACAGCTTTATCACTCCACCCTTATCCAATTCTATGCACTTCTTCAATTCCTCTCAATAACTGGATAAAAATAGGCTTGTGTTGGTGGCAATTTCACTGAACAAAGAGAACATTTAGTTTCCCTTATATTCTAAATATAGTCTTCCTCATAATAGCTTTACATACTATAAAAATAAAATGGAAACCTACTTTCTGTTTGAATTAAGCTATTATTTTCTACAGCTAGCAATTAAGAAAGTTGACAAATAATGTAGCAACAGTTTTCCAACCAGATATCTGTGACATATTGTGACATGTTTTTCCTACAGAAATATACTACATCCCAATTCAGATAAAGTGTCAGCATTTAATATAAATACATATTAGAATAAATAAATATGAACACAAAGATTTTTTTCAAGGGTTCTTAACCCTTCTGCAATGTTTTGGGTGTGTAGGTGTGTACTGGGGAGAGGGTGTGGTGGCACCAAATATTCTTTCTAGGGATGCATTGAGTCATTGACCCTCACACGGCTTTTATTTTCCAGCACTCAATTCATAAGAGATTCTTTTCATTTTTTCTTTCCCCCCCTCTGCTTTTTTTAATCTTAGGGAATTTGTTGACATATAGCTTCAAATAATCACTGGTCCCTAAGTGCTATTAATTTCTTTACATTCATTGGTAGTGTTATTACATATGAAAAATCATTTTTTCTAAATATTCTTTATGATTTGTTGGGCAATAATGTATCTGCCATATTTCATTGTAATGTAGCAAAATTGAAAGTCACTTGTAATCCCAGCACTTTGGGAGGCCGAGGAGAGAGGACTGTCTGAGCCCAGGGGTTTGAGACCAGCCTAGGCAACTTGGTGAGACCTCATCTCTACAAAAAATCAAAAATTTAGCTGGGTGTGGTAGTGTGAGCCTGTAGTTCCAACTACTTGGAAGGCTGAGGCAGAAGGATCGAGGCTGAGGATACAGTGGCCATGAGCGTGCCACTACACTTCAGCCTGGGTGACAGAGTGAGACTCCAACTCAAAAAAATAAAATAAAAAGAAAACAAAATCATTATGCACCAATTTAGAATTGGCTTTTACACAAATTCATTGATAATGCTTTTCTGGACCTTTTCAAATTCAGTTCAATTTTCTTTTTTTTTTTTTTTTTTTGTGTTGGAGTCTCACTCTGTCACCCAGACTGGAGTGCAGTGGCTGCTCCCAGCCACCGCAGCGTCGACCTGTTGGGCTCAGGCGATCCTTCCGCCTCAGCCTTCCAAGTAGCTGGAACTACAGGCGCGCGCTACCACGCCCAGCTAATTTTTGATCTATTGCAGAGATGAGGTCTCGCCAAGTTGCCCAGGCGGGTCTCGAACCCGCGGGCTCAGGCAATCCACTCACCTCAGCCCCCCAAGGCGCGGGATTACAGGCTGAGCCACCGAGCCCGGCTTCAGTTCAATTTTAAAGACATACCTGCACCTCCAGGTTGTTCACATTTCTAAATATAGTGGAATGCCTCAAACATTGTTTACAAGAAGGCCTGAGTTTCAGAGATTTTCCAAGGTACCTCTGAATTAAAAATAAATAATTAGACAGATGAATGTGTTTAATCACTTTCCTAATCTTAGGGTGTCTGCTAAACTGAAACTAAACTAGTTTTCTACTAAGCAATCTAAGACATTCTGCATAAAGCTGAATTTAAATAAACCAATCTTTTGCAATAATCTGCACACATATTAATTTGCTCTGATTTTATCTGCCCTATAACAATACTCAATTAACATGGGCTTGGTACTTTGAGATAATACTATTAAGTAGCAATTCTTTAATGAGGTCCTTCAAATGAATGACTTTAATGGACAAAAATAATTACTGTAGAACACAGCTTAATCATTTCAGGGCCTTGAAAATGTTCTATGTAACTACCACTCTAGCATAGTTTATATCACATCTCAATAATGAAGGATAAAAAATGGCCCTCAGCTAAAATTTTGTAGGCATTGCAGAATTATAAGAGCTAAAACTGTTAATCAGTCCTTTTGTCTTTTAATAAGCTTGTGTAAGAGAGAAGTTGCCTCATACTCCCTTGTAGCCACTATCTCTTGGTTTCCCAGCATGCATTAAACCTGTAGTTCATTTTGAAGTAGTTACCAATTGCTGACTTATCTTACATAATGATGGACTAAAACTGTAAATGGAATGATCTAGTCCCATTAAACCTGGCTACTCTTAGTTAACTAGTACTGTTTAGTCATACAATAGTGTAATGCTTAGAAATTCTGTATCTCCAAAACCACTCCACATAACTTCAAGTTCACTGTAACCCACCCTGTGAATAGACAAACCTCTCATTTAAATTTACATATTCCCAGTCCTATCAGATTATACAATGGAACTTTAGCACAAGGTATTCATTTTCTTTAAGAATTCCATAAAGTAATCTTACATATTGTTTGCAGGTTTTCTATTACCCTAGTCCTTTGGAACTCCACAAACTATAAATAATTTTCATAAAATTTCATAAAATAAAATCCTGATTTTATTAGAGTTTAAATGTCTAGACCTGTAAAGAATGTCCTACTTAAATTGTTTTCCTCTTCTAATACTACTTCTTTATTCTCTTCAGATGGTCCTTTTTTATTATTCTCCCTCAATATTTCCATCTCCTATTAGAATAAAATAAACTAAAATGACAACCAAAATAGCAAAAAAATTTGCTAAATATTCTTAAGAACTCAGCTATTTCTGACACTTCTCTGTGGTCTTATACATTACACAATACCAGTAATCTACCAGTAAAATAAATATTGTCTTGAGAGATTCTGCTCCCAGTGAGAAAAAAACAAAAATTTTAAGCCTTAAGGATATACTCCACAAAAATAAAAAAATGAATAAATACAAATAAATAAACAAATTGTCTCTTAAATTGCAATTTTCTCTTTTTCCCAAACAACTAAGAAAGTGAAATTCATTTATCACTACTAAACTAATTTGGGGGGCCATTTTCTCAATGATTTACACAGACAAAAAGATTTATACTTTTCATTACGTGGTCTTGAACTAATGCCTATAAAAAGGTCTTTACTCATTCTACCAAATTGAAAGCTGACATGCTAATTTTTGTTCTCCATTTAGAATTTATTTTTGAGTTGCAAGTTGTGGGGCAGGAAAAACAAGAAAGGATAATGGGAGTTGTACCACATCAGTCTGTAAAAGTGAAGGAGATATTTGTGATTGCACTGGAATGGAAACCCAAAAAATAGATGTCTGGTATAACTGTATTTTGCACTTACTGAAAAATAAAATTAGACAACCACTAAAGTTCAGACTTTTTTTTTCAGGTTGGTGAATCTTACAGTTTTCTTTGACTATATCTACCTCATTTATTCTATTCTGTCTGGAATTCTGCCTGACTGTGTGCAGGATTCAACACAAACTTCTTCAAATGTATTTTATTTGGCTAGAAAAATGGCATAACATTTTAGTTTACACAATGATTTAGTATTATGAAGTTTGAAATATTCGTTTCAAATGAATAAAGACAGTTTTCTGAATAGAAAGTGTTGAATTTATAATTATTGGATTCTGTTCAAGCTAACTATGAGATTATTTTTAATTTTTTAATTTTTAATTTTTGAGTTGGAGTCTCACTCTGTCTCCCCGGCCATCCCAGTGTCGACCCGCTGTGCTCCAGTGATCCTGCCACCTCAGTCTTCCAAGTAGCTGGAACTATAGGTGTGTGCTACCACACCCGGCTAATTTTTTATGTATTGTAGAGATAAAGTCTCTCCAAGTTGCCCTGGCCGGTCTCAAATCTGTGGGTTCAGGCAATTCACTTGCCTTGGCCTCCCAAAGTGCTGGAATTATAGGCTGAGTCACTGAGCCTCGCCAAGTATGACGTTATTAACCAGCTAACAGATTTCATAAGTGAGATGAAATTGATAGGCAATTATAAGGTGGTTGTAAGATGTATAGGTACATAATTCTTAGCAGTTTTGAATTAAAGCATTCTATTTTTTCCAAAAATGTTATTTTATTACATATAAAAAACTACTTTAAACTGGGACTAGATCATTCCATTTACAGTTCTAGTTCATCATTATGTGAGATAAGCCAGCAATTGGTAACTACTGAGAATTGGTAGGTGTAGGCTCAAGTTCTTTCTTTTCTAGAATTAAACTCTCAGCATAAACCTAGTGACTTAGTGTTATAAAAAAAAAACACAGCAAAAGACAAAGTGTTTAGCATATATTTTAAATTGTATGTATACGTTGAACATTAATTGACATGCTGAATTATCTATGTGCTTTTTATTATTATAGATATATTTTACACACTTTAACCTATCTCTGATGGTTCCCATGCAGGTTCTGTGATAATAAAAATATTTGTATTATTAGTTATTAAAGACATTTTCATAATGGTAATTAAATTAAGTGGGACTGAAAATCAAATTCATATATTCTATTTAACAATTAATTTTTTCGACCAGGCTCGGTGGCTCAGTTTGTAATCCCAGCACTTTGGGAGGCCGAGGTGAGTGGATTGCCTGAGCCCGTGGATTTGAGACCAGCCTGGGCAACTTGGCGAGACCTCATCTCTACAAAAAAATCAAAAAAAATTTAGCCGGGTGTTGTAGTGCATGCCTGTAGTTCCAGCTACTTGGAAGGCTGAGGCAGAAGGATCGCCAGAGCCCAGCAGGTCGAGGCTGCGGTGACTGGGAGTGGCCACTGCACTCCAGTCTGGGGGACAGAGTGAGACTCCAACTCAAAAAAAAAAATTAATTTTTTCTATGGGGATACTGGTGAACAATTTTGAAACCACTAGATATAGTCTGGATGTTTGTCCCCTTAAATCTCACCTGAAAATTGTATTCTCAATCTTGGATATATGTCCTAGTAGGAAGGGTTTGGATCAGGGGAGCAGATCCTTCATGAATGGTACAGTGAGTTCACATTCTATTAGTTCACATGAAAACATATTGTTAAAAAAAAGTCTGGCACCTCCTCCTCTCTTTCTTTCTTCCTTTCTTGTCCTGTGACATGCCGGCTGTTGCCTTCTGCCATGAGTAAAAGCTTCTTGAGAGCTCATCAGAAGCTGAGCAGACACCAGCAACATGCTTCTTGTACAAGCTGCAGAATTGTAAACCAAATAAGCCTCTTTTACTCATAAATTATCTAGTCACAGCTTTATAGCAGCATAAAACAGACTAACATATCCTACTATACATATATACTGGAATTAAACAATTAATAAATTATGACAGTATGAGTCAGGTTTCTCACCTTTGGAGTAGGTGGTTACATATGAGCAGGGGGAAGAGTCTAGGATGATCATATATTAACGGATTAAAGCTGAGATATCACTATGAACTAATGTTCAACTTAATAGAGACAGTTGGTTATGTATAAGAATGCTTGAAAGTATGTGTGTAAACTTGGGTTAGTATATACTCATATACCTTCTTGCTATTTGCGGGTCAACTAAGAGGCTCTAAAAACAAGGTCATCTCAGTGGCAAGGAACAAATCTATCACACAGACATTGATTTCTAATATCATTCACTAAAACTTGATACAGTCTAATACTATCCTCAAAATGAACACAAATTACTATTACATTTTACTATTTCAGAAAGAAGTTATATATCAGTATTAGGTGGTGGGTTTTTTTGCATATTGAGTGGAAATTAAAGAGCATAGCTGATAATAAATGCTGTATTAACGTAACAGTACGGAATTAGTGTTCATGGAAAATAAAAAGCCAGGAGATTGAACTCCCCTTTAAAATATGCAAACTCAGGAAATTCACAGTAGATTTAGTGAGAACTTGGGATCTCCACAGGGTAGAAATATGGCTTTAAGCCAATTGTATCTGGATCTCAGTAAATTGACAAATAATTTATTATCTACTTTGAAAAATAAGAAATTGACAAATAATGATAAAAATGACAAGTAAGATGATTAAAATAGAATGTTAAATGTAGAAGAAAATGGGCTATTTAATATTTTATTATAAAAATGAGAAGCCACAGTTTCTTGTAAAAGTAAAGCCTAAGGTGGTCCATGAAGAATGGTTAGGAGTTAACCATGCCAGCAGACAGAGAAAGACTTTTGAAAACAGAGGAATATCATGTTGTAAAGAACTGGAGGTGAAGTTGTGTACATGTTATAAAGAAGAACAAAGAGCTAACATTTAGAAAGAAATATTCAAGATTTGTTATAAAACAATAAAATACATTAAATATGTATTTTATGTTATTTAACATAATGGATGAAACATGTCTTTTCAGTTATTTTACAACTGAATGTATATGTTCAGTGTTAAAAAAATTATTGTCAGCATAGGAAACATGAGTAGATTACTTCTTTAAAATATATTAAAAGAAATGAAGGCCAACCTCCATTTTTGGATGTATATACCAGGGGTGCCAAAAGATGCATAAACATTTTAAGAGGTATTATCTATGATTTACTTTTCAAAGTTAAATTATAGTAGAAATGTATAGTATGAGGTTCGCTCAAAAGATTGTGTTAATCAAATGAATGCTAGCATCACCATGCAACAGGCAGCACAAAGAAAATAGCAGAAGCATGGTTGCCACTTGGATGTTGCTTCTTCTACTATAGTGTTGGAACAATTTATACACTCGCCACAGAAGTCTACCAAATAATGTGGACAAGGGACAGGAGTCAGCAGAATAATCATATGATGCATACTTAAAACAGCAAAATGGAAATTTTTCATCTCAAGATTATTACATGCACTAAATGAAGATGACATTGATCGAAAGGTGCAGTACTGTGAGTGGTTCCAAAACATGGTACAAGAGGATAAAGAGTCTGTGAGAAAAATGGTTAGGTCTGATGAAGCACAATTTAAATTCAATGGAACAGTGAACCAACATAATTGTTTGTGTTGGGCTCCAGAAAATTCGCACATTCATGTTGAAAAATAAGTCAATTAACTGGGCCTCAACATCTGGTGTGGACTATGATTAAAGGGACTATTTGGACTATTCTTTTTTAAGGTACCATACTGGTCAAGTATACCTAGACGTGCTATACACATCCATTTTACCAGCAGTTCATACTCTTTTGGAGAATGATCAATTTTATTTCCAACAAGATGGTGTCCCATCCCACTTCCACCAAGCCATAGGAGCTTGCCTGCATGAGAATTTGCCAAGACAATGGATAGGATGAAGGGGTGTGGTTGAGATTTCCTCACATTCTCCTGAATTGACACCCCTTGACTTCTGCGTATGGGAAACCTTAAAGGATATGGTGTACTGTAGAAAACTAATTACATTGGCAGTACTTCAGGAAGAAATTGAAACAGCATGCTTACTGAAAGTGGACACTTTGGTCAACGTTGCTCGTGCAGGAGTTTGCAGTAATCAGAAGTGTCCGGATGCTGACAGTAACCACTATGAGCACTTCTTGTAATTGCAGAAGTCAAACGTGACTTGTATTCATATTTTGTTATCTGTACATATTGGGAATTACAATTTTAATAGTTTTTTTTTCCTTTGTTAAAAGGAAACGTGTATCCATGTTTTGGCACCCTTTGTATATATTTTGAAGCAAACTTATTCCAGGTTCAGACTTTTCTGTTACTATTATATCTGTGATAAGTCTTTGGTGTTTCTTTTGTAATTGTTTGTTGGTACCACCAACTGTATCCATATCAAACTGTAAACTTAATCAATACATTTGTGAGTGTTCTACTGCTCTACTAACTGTCTCTCTCCTGCTTCTCCATCGTATTTCCTAAGGCACAACCATATGGAAATTAGGCAAATTGATAGCCCTCCAATGACCTGTTAGTATTCAAATCGAGGGTAGAGTCACACATCTTTCTTTTTAGAGCTAGAAATGATAAAGCTTAATGAGGAAGACATGCCAAAAGCCAAGTTAAGTCCAAAGCTAGGTCTCTTGCACCAAGTTAGCAACATTGTGAATGCAAATGAAAAGTTCTTGAAGGAAATTAAAAGAACTACCCCAGTAAACACATGATTAATAAGAAAATTATATAGCCTATTGCTAATGTGGAAAAAGTTTGAGGGTCTGAATAGAAAATCATACCAGCCACAGCATCTTCTTAAACCAAAGTCTCATCCAGAGCAAATCTCTGACCTTCTTCAAGTCTGTGAATGCTGAGAGAGGCAAAAAGCTACAGAGGAAAAACTGGAAGCTAGGAGAGGTTGACTCATAAGACTTAAAGAAAGAAGTCATGTCTATAACATAAAAGTGCAAGTTGAAGCAGGAAGTCATAATGAATAAGCTGCAGTAAGTTATCCAGAAGATTTCACTAAGATAATTGATAAAGAAAGCCCACAGATTTTCAATGTAGACACAACAGTTTTTTACTGGGAGAAGATGTCAAGTAGGACTTTCATAGCTAGAGAAGAGAAGTCAGTGCCTGACTTCAAAGCTTCAAAGCCTCTCGTGTTAGGGACTTTAAGTTGAATCCAATACTCACTTATCATTGTGAAAATGACCCTTAAAAATTACGCTAAATCTATTGTTTAGAAATGGACCTCAAAAGCCTGGATGACAGAACATCTGCGTACAGCATGGTTTACTATATATTTTAAGCCCAATGCTGAAATCTACTGTTCAGAAAAAGTATATTTCTTTGAAAATATTACTGTTTATTGACAATACACCTGGTCACCCAAGAGCTCTGATAGAGATATAGAAGGAAATTAATGTTGTTTTTAAGCCCAATAGCACAACCTTCATTCTGCAGCCCAATGGATCAAGGAATAATTGAAACTTTTTCTTGAAATTATGTAAAAAATACATTTCGTAAAGCTATAGTTGCCATAGATAGTAGTTCCTCTGGTGGGTCAGTGCAAAGTAAATTGAAAACTTTTTGGAAAAAAATCTTTGGAAAAGATTTGTCATTGCAGATGCCATTAAAAACATTGTGATTCATGAGAGAAGTTCAAAATATCAATATGAACAAGAATTTGAAAGAAGTTGATTCTGACTCTCATAGATGACTTTGAGGGATTCAAGACTTCAGTGAGGAATGTAATTGCAGGTGATGGAAACAACAACAGAACTAGAATTAGGAGTGGAGCCTGAAGATGTGACTGAATTGTTGCCATCTCATAAAGAAACTTAAACAGATGAAGAATTGCTTCTTATGAGTGAGCAAAGAAATTGGTTTCTTGAGATAGAATCTACTCCTGGTAAAGAGGCTGGACACATTGGATTAGATGATAACAAAGGATTTGGGATATTAATATCATTTACATTTAGTTAGTAAAGCAGCAGCAATATTCGAAAGGATTGACTCCAATTTTGAAAGAAGTTCTACTGTGAGTAAAACAGTATGAAACAGCATTGCTTGCTACAGAGAAATCTTTTGTAAAAGGAAAAGTCAGTCTAATTGGCAAATTTCTTTCATCTTATTTTTTTCAAATTGTTGCACAACCCCAAACTTTATCAAAAACCACTCCATTAGTCAGCAGACAGCAACACTGAGTCAAAGCCCTCCAGGAGCAAAACAAAACAAAACTATGACTTACTCAAGGCTCAGATGACCATTAGCATTTTTTAGCTGCAAAGGATTTTCAAATTAAGGTATATACATTTTTTAAGGCATAATGCTATTGCACATTTAATAGACTATATGAACATAACTTTTATGTGCCCTGGAAAAACAAAAAGTTTACAAGACTCACTTCATTGTGCTTGTCTGAAACCGATCCCATAGTATCTCTTGTATACATGCCTATATACAAGACATGTTCAGCTTAAAAAAAACACTAAATGGAAATACAGTAATGTGTTAATAATGTTACTCTATAGTTAGTGATGTAAAAAATAGCTTTTTCTTTTTGTGTTTATGTGTTTATTGTTTCTATGGCAATAAAATATGGAAGTGCAAAATAACTTCATCTCAGGTATATATCAGTAAAAATTAAAACTGTATAGTTCAGAGTTGAACAATGTGTCAAAAATTAGATGTATTTGAAAAATATGAGTAGAAAACTAAATGAGTAACTGTCTATTTTATTATTAATTGGAATGCCTTCTGTTACTAGAGGTGCTTGAGTGTAGCGTTATATGGTCATATGTGTATGGGGGGTGGGATTTAACAGCTGCTCCCAGAGGATAGTGAAAATTTACACATTCTTTGAAATGCAATCTTGTAGAAATTAGATATGCCCAAATTTAGAGTCTTAAATGTCATAAAATGTCAAGTACTTTTAGAACTATCTCTTTAACACTTTTAAATTTTTTTACAATTAAAAAATATTAATAATGAAATAAAAATTGAAAATCGTTTACACACTCAAAATCTCATATCAACTACATTTTTTGGTGTTATGGACTGGAAATATGACATAGTCACGTGATAATGATTTTCCTGATAAGTGTACTATGTATTATACCCATTAGTTTGTTATAAGATCACTAGGATTTATCATGGAGATTTATATTGTGACACCCACAGTTTAGACTTATTTATGTATTTAGGCTTAATATACATGCTACCGACTTAATTATAAAACGAATGGATACATTTAATAGTTCACAGACTCAGAGCACCTATTCTTTATAACACTCGTATGTCACAAAATTAATGATCTTATAAACAAATAATTTCGTTTTTGTTTGAAAAATTTTATTCTGCAGGATAGATGTAGGCATGTCATGTTTTACCTCTTTGTTTACATTTTTCTAAATCATTTATGCTCAATTTTTTTATTTGTCACAAACATCTGGATAGAGAAGTAGAATGTATTTTCTTGGCGTCATAATGTCTGTGGCCTCCAAGAGATGTGGTGAACATTCATTTTATCTTTTTTTTTTTTTGAGTTGGAGTGTCACTTTGTCACTCAGGCTGGAGGTCAGTGGCATGCTCCTGGCTACCGCAGATCCCTCTGCTGGGCTTAGACAATCCTTCTGCCTCAGCCTTCCAAGTAGCTGGAAATACAGGCATGGGCCACCATGCCTGGGTAATGTTTTGATTTATTGTAGAGATGAGGCCTTGCCAAGTTGCCCAGGCAGGACTCGAACCTAAGGACTCAGGCAATCCTCTCACCTTGGCCTTCCAAAGGGCTGGGAGTATAGGCATGAGCCACCATTTTAATCAAGATATCCTTCGGTGTGTATGCTGTAACTCTAAAATAAACCAATAAATAGTAAAACATATTAAAAACCTATAGCAATTTCAGATATTTTTAAAAAGCAATACAAACTTTCAAAACAAAGTAATACCCTATTTGTTTTACGTGGGGATAGAACATGCAATTGTGTTGAAAGATGAAGCCACAGCCTGTGAAGAGTTAGGACCAAACACAAGCAAAGGTGGCTTGTCATTAGAACCTACAGAACAAGACTATCTGAAAAGTGGCGATAGTGCTGGACTTCAAATAAAATTAGAGCCTAAGATAGCTGAGACTGCTGCATACAGTGTATATAAACTTTTGAACCTGCATAGAGAGGCTCTGAATTGAGGTCGTAGTAGGAAAAGAGACATACAAACTTATATATGTAAGAAGACATAGGAACATAAAACAATATGTGCATGTGAGTGTGTGTGTAATGAACTATACAATGACAATACAACCAAATATATTTATAAAACAAAAACAAATAACAATTAGGTAGGATCATGTCTATGTTACACATAGTGAAAAAGAATAAAGACAGTCCCTATAAAACATCAATAATTTAACAGAGAAAATAAAAAATTTAAAGGATAACTTTAAAGGCTATACACTGAGTGACTTACATATATTCCTAGCCATATTTCAAAAAGAACTTTCAAAGAGTGGTTGACAAGTGATATTTAAATAACTTGAGAGAGTAAGACTGAGCAGTTAATTTCTACTTGTATTGTATATTGTCAACAATAAAGGCAAAAACAACTTCAGAAAAACAAAGTATGATCTGAATACATCAGTTCCTCCAAGAGTTATATTGCTGAAGGAGTTTCTGTCCTCAGATGAACAATCATTCAAGAATGAGGGTGAAATAGACATGTTTTCTGAATACAGAAAAAAAATTGAGAAAATCACCTTTGACAAAATTTGTAAAAATTAGTACCGAAAGAACAATCTTAGAAAAATAAAACTGTAAACAGATATAAGAATAGATAATTTGTGTAACCAAATACTGTAGAAGCATAAAAAGACAAATAGCACACTAGAAAAAGTTTAAAGTGTCAGTGACAAGAATAAATAATAAAAAAAAACACTCTAATGAAGGAAAATGTTGAATACCATGCAAATACTATATATGATAAATTCTCATAGAAGGAACTGCAAAAGTTCAATAAATATTAAAAAATTACTGCCATCATAAAAAGCATAAAACTCTGATATGTATTGAGTCTATGAAGACGTGAAAACTCACAAACTCTCGGTGGACTAACATGTCAAGCAATTTGGCAAAGTGTAATAAATGCTTCAAAGTATGCTGTAATTACAAATGTGTAGTCAATATACCATATACATAAGAAAAATCAATATGAGAATAGAAATTCACCGATAAACTAATATTTGAGCAGTTAATAAAATTATCAACCAAAAATATAAGACATCGAAGTGTTAAGAATTGAGACCACCTGAATTCGCATAGCTTAGCAATGAAGATTGAGAACTTAGTTCATTTGTCATGGCCTTGTTTTAAAGACCGTTGCCTCTCTGTGTCCCCCAATCCTAAAATATTATGTCATAACTTTTGGCCAATCCCAATTAATTTCACGCTTTGAAAAATTCTTTAAAAAATATCAAAATCTTTGAAAATGAAACCCACAAAAAATTCACTTTTGCTAATTTATCTTATTTTTAATTGCAATAGTAATTGTAAACATTATTAAGGTACATTGTGGTATTTCAAAATATACATACATTATGGAAAGAGTAAACAGAGCTTATTTGCATATCAATTACCTCACTTTTTTGTGTAGTGTGGACATTTACAATTTACTCTCTTAGCAATTTGAAATGTATATTATTATTAACCACAGACACCATACTGTGCAATAGATAACCAAAACTTATTTCTGTCATCTAACTGAAATTTTGCCCTTTGATCAACATCTTACCATTGACCATGCCTTCTTCCCCTTAGTTTTTGGTAAGCACCAGCCAACTCTCTACCTATGAGTTTGACTTTTTTTAGATTCCACATATAAGGGAGGTCACGCAGTATTTGCCTTAATGTGCTTGAGTTATTTTACTGAATATTATATCCTCCATGTTTATCCATGTTGCTGTGAATGATAGAATTTTTCTTTCTTTTATTTTTGACCAGCAACCTTACTTATAGGTATCTACCCAAAGGATTTAAAATCTCCTGTGGATGAGATATCTGCACTTCCATGCTTATTGCAACATTATTCATAGTAGCCAAGATATTGAATAAACGGATGAATTGATAAAGAAAGTATGGTGTTTATACACAATTAAATACAATTCAGCCTTAAAAAAGAAGAAACTTCTGTGATTTATAACAACATGATGAACCTGGAGACCATTACTTTTTCAAGTTTGTTTAATTATTCCGAAGGCTACAATTTGAGATCTGCTTTTATTTTCAGCAGCAGCAATCTTCTAGAATTAAATAGTCCCTGGCTTTAATGACTTTTGAGGATATACTAAAACTAGTAGAATGTACGATGAGGAACAGTTGAGAAGGATTATCTTGCATACTTTCTATCATATTTTTAAATTACTCCGAAATCTCAATTATCTTTACCTGGATGTTTAGTGGTTCTTCATGCTATCAGTGATACTGTCAAAAGATACCTATGCGTATATTGTACATACTCTTCTAGTAACACTGAGAATAGGCACATGTTTCTGTTTTTAAGCTCCATTTTCTTAGATCATGAAGAAAGAATCTTGCATCACCCATTATTCCTACTAGCATTATGCCTGTCATGTTATATGTGTTTGATATTTGTTAAATAATTCGATATGATTGACAAAGCTTTCATGATTTGTCTATAAGCTAATGATTATAAATTTTAATTATTTATTTATATTTACCTTAGAAGTTAATTATAACATTTTAAAATGAGCCATTCTCACATGCTTTAATGAGAAGAGCATATTCTTTAATTTTTTTTAGTAGAAACAGAATTCTTTTCATTTCATGACTATGTAAAATTAGCGGTAGCCAAAATAATTTCTGAAGAAGATAGCTACATTTGCTTAAAAAGAACCAAAGATAACATTAAATTATTATATCCTTAAACTCTGCCACCATTTAAAATGTCTTATCCACTTGAATGACAAGAAAACATCATTATCAAATGCAACTTTTTAAAGAACACCTAATAATAAAATGAAATTATTAGGTATGCTTATTTTTAGATTGTGGAGGATTATTTTACTGCTTAATATTAAGAGCAGTGAGTCTCAAGAATGAAATGGCATATGTATTTCTAATTATCTGGATTTGAGCTCTAGTATAATTCTTTTTAGAAAACAGCTTGGCCTTATTGCTTTATTATTAAATTAATTAATAAGTTAAAGAACAATGTTTGACAAGTGATAATCACCTTTAAGTATTACAGGTATTATGGTTTTGTAACAGTTAAACAAAACCTTTTTTAAAAAATAACAGGAAAGTTTTGTGAGATTTTTATGAAAATGAATTATGAGATTTAAAAATGCAAACTGAGTTTCAAGTGTTCAACAATTGTCTATCTTGTAAATTTATATATGTTGAATTGATTTCCCTTGCATTTTATTATAAAAGTAAATATGCATTTCCTTCCAGAAGATTCAGGGGAAAATAAAATAATTGTATAGCGAATAATACATGTATACTGAAAGTAAATCAGAAGGGAAATGCAAATCAAAGATTTATGCCTAACCAAATATTTTATATATGTTTTAACGAAAGTAACGCAATACTCTTCTAGAATGACAAACAACCATATATATAAATTAGATGCATTTTAAAGTACTTCATTTTTCCTACCTGCTGGCTTTTGCATCTATGCTAATAAGAAAGGGAGAAACAGAACTATCTATCAAATGGTCTCATAGTAACTTGGGTGTTTAATTCACTGAAATGTATTTATCAAAGTGGAAATCCTGTATTTATTTGGTGAACCTACATAATTAATTTTAATTTCTTTTAAGTGGACAAGAAGTTTTCTGAAGGCACACTATTGTGTTTTCTCTTATCTGCTCTTGATACTTAGCAGTAGCTTAGTAAATTTTGTCAATAAATCACCTATGTAACTTAAGATATTTTATGCAAAAGTCATGACATGTAATATAATTGTTTTTTCATTTTTTTCATTTAAACCATTTTATTTATTTATTCATTTGTTTATTTGTTTGTTTGATTGATTTTTTTTGTTGTTGTTGTTGAGTTGGAGTCTCACTGTTGCCCAGGCTGGAGTGCCGTGGCACACTCACGGCCACCCCAGTGTCGACCTGCTGGGCTCGGGTGATCCTTCCACCTCAGCTTTCCAAGTAGCCAGAACTATAGGTGCATGCTATGGTGTCCAGCTAATTTTTTTTTTTTTAATCTATTACTGAGGCGAAGTCTCATCAAGTTGCCAGGGTTAGTCTCGAACCCACGGGCTCAGGCAATCCACTTACCTCAGTCTCCCAAAATGCTGGGATTACAGGCTGAGCCACCAAGTCCGGCCTCATAATTATTAAGTTAGACTGTCCCTCTTCCTTCCTTTTCCTAGTAATGGGTCAACAGTCAATCACATACTAGTCAGAAAACAACACAAAAGAACTAATCAGAGGTAAAAGAGGTCATTACACTTTTTATGTTTTATTTTTTATTTTGTTTGTTTTAAGATTAAGCATCTTTTTTCTCTAGTCTTTTTTTAGGCAAGGATACCACTTTGAAATACATATGACTTGGAAAGTGTAGTAATTAATATCTAAGGTTTTTCCTTGATAAATAATCAGACTAACCTGAATCCTTTTCTACTACTGTACTTTGGTGTCTAATGGAGAGTTTGTACTTTTTGCTTAAAAGTTTTGACATTTTTGGTAAATGGCACAGTGAATGTTTATTGAATTGAATCAAGCACTGACATTTTTTACCTCCCCTTTTCTCCAGAGGGTTCCCTGCCTGCCCTCTTTGAACTGACTTCAAGCCCTCTCCCTAAGGAGATGATTTGGAGATGATTTGTCTGTCCTTTGACTAGCAATTTCTATTTGTCAAATTCCAATTGTTATTATCCATATCTTTGTTGGTCTTATTTTTAAATTTTCCTCATCCTTGATTGTTTTTTTAAAAAACTTTATTTTTCTTCAAATGGTACTCCAGTAACTCAGTCACTTGTGTTGATTCGTGCATGTTCTCTATTTTCAAAGTAATATTCATATTTTCTAATGTCTATCTTTGGCCTATTGTCAACTTGCTCTAGTTTTTCTTTTGTCACTGTAAGAGTTCATTTATTTGCATAAATAATATCACTAATTTTGATCGATATAATAGAATTATATGAAATCAGGAGCCTATCTTTTCTTCTTTTTATATGAAGAAGAAGATATGCATCTTCAACTGCAATTTAAATAAGATAATTTTAATAATTTGATAAGAAATAAGATGTTAAGGAAGTTTTTAGTATTCTACATGCTTAATGGGTATTAAAATAATTGCTGTTGTTGCTTATCATTATATGCTCTCTGACTAACAAAATGGCACATATATATAAGCTTATTATTTCTCTTGTAACACTGGGTCTACTCATATAATCCAGGATAATCTCTCCATATCAATACACTTAACTTAATCATACCTGCAAGTTTCTTTAGTCATATAAAGTAACACATTCACAGGTTTCAGAGATTAGCTGTGTATATCTTTAGAGGGTCATTTTTATTCTACCATGGTGTGTACTTTACTCATCAAATACATTCATCTTATATACAAAATACATTCCCAAGGTCCCTCAAATCTCAATACCTTACAGCATCAACTCAATTCCAAAATTTCATATAAATCTCATCAGATCAAAATTTCCAAATTTTGTCATCTAAATCAGGTATGGGTGATCTCTGAGTGTGATCCATCCTGATCAGTATTCCTTACCAAATGTGCACTTGGAAAATTAGAAAACCTGATATCTGTACCCAAAATGTCATGTTGTAATAAGCATAGGATAACACTTGTATAATTTTCCTTTCATAAGGAAGAGAATGAAAGAAAAAAATAAGTCTCCAGTTTCAAGGAGATTAAAAATTTAGCTGGGCACGCCTTTTGGGTTTCAAGACCTGTGTGGCCTTTGGTTCTACCCTTCTGGCTCCTCTACACTGTATTCTGAGCCCTCAGCTCCATGCTGAGATTTATCATTCTTTTTTACATGGAAGGTAGCATATGTTTGCAACTATGTAGTTTCCTGTTAATAGAATTTTGAGTCTGACAGCCTTCTATCTTTTGTCCCCTCTCTGTTGCTTTTGGTTCATGCTAGCAGTATCTCTACTGGTATTACATTTTCAATATATCCTGGGTCTCGTGTATGCCTGGGGGATTCACTCCATTAGACAAGAGGCTTATGCACAGGTCTATCTTACATAACTTCATTTCTCTTACTCTGGTTTCTATTGAGTCAATGCATAAGTCACACGCCTAACCCTCAAAGAGTCCTTTCTGTGACTAAGTGGACTTTTGTTTATTCTGAGACACTAGAAAAAGGTTGTCTAGGCATACACTTGACTTTCTGTCCTGGGCACTTATTCCTGACAATGAATCTCCTGATTTTGGTTCTCTTATATTCAGGGTGGTCTGAGACTATTCAAAATCAAGTAATGGATACTTCTTTTAAAAAAACAAGAGTATTCACAATGTATCTCTCTCTACTTCCACTTAATAATACACAGACAAAATCAAATTTCACTTCAGTGCTTTGCTAGGGAATCTCCTCAACTAAATATAAAAGCCCATCTCTCACAAGTTCTGCTTTCCACATAAATGTAGGATAAAAGTTTTCTGCCATTATATGACAATCCATTGTCTTCACATTTTCAATAACACGTTCCTCATTTCCTTCTTGTGTGTATCAACAGTGCCTTTAAGATCATGCTTCTATCAATTGTCTATTTATGATAATTTTGGTATTATTTTTCTTTTTTATCCTACCCCCCAATTGTGGTATTCTTTATGAAACCACAGCCTTCTCTACTATGCTCCTCACTTCATTCTGAGCCCTCACTAATAGCATGTTTAATGTCCATGTGGACTGTTTTTGATGATGAAGTTTTCTCCAAAATAATGCAGGTTTTGTTCCCATGTTTCTCACTTACTTCTGAGCCCTCACTAGTAATTTTAACATTCATATTTTCACTATCAATATGGCAAATGCATTCATATTTTAACTAACAGTCTGGTAAAAGCATTCTATTTTGCTTCAAAATTATTTACTCATAACCCAACTTCAAAGCTATCTTTATATTTTACATATTTGTCACATCAAAATTCTACTTCTGTTGCCAAATCGGTATGAGTTTACTATTGCTACTGTGAAAATTAACACAAGCTTAGAGACTTAAAATATATATATAAATGAATTATTTTACAGTTCTGGACACCAGAATTTTAAATTCTGTTTGAGCTAAGTCTAGGTATCAGTAGAAGTAGTTCATTCTAGGGGACAATCCATTTCCTTTGCTGACTACATTGCTTCCTTATGACTACTACCAGCTGGACTTTTTCTCTTTCCTTCCATCATTATATCGTCTTCTTTCTCTGTCCCTTGTAGTACAGGTTTTCCCCGCTAGGTAAGTGTTCTAGGAACTCATCAAAAACAGTGTATTAGCTAGCATTGTTGGGAGAGACTGTGTTTGGCTTCAGTTAATTTTTTTGAGGGGAAAATTCTTTCAATATATTTGCCCATTTCATGATGGATGATTTACAAGTGCACCTGCCCACACCACACTGATTATTCAGCAGTTTTTGACCAAAAATGGCATGAATAACCAGGCCCCACCCTCCCTATTCATGGGATCTCACCCTGAGCAAATTTTTATTTTGTTTTGTTTCCCTGGATGAAAAAAGTCCTCAAAGGAAAAAGCTTTGCTGATATGAAAGAGGTGAAAAAAAATCAAAATAAAATAAAATAACAGCAGAAGCACTAAAAGGCATGAAAATTGATGAATTCAAAAACTGCAATTGATTACAATTATAGAACACGGCTTATTGACTATACTCATTGGTTCAGTTGTAGATCTAAGAGCTGATATTTCTTTTAAAAAGTACCTAGAAATGCAATTATAATAAAATAGTAGAAACTCCCACAGGCCAAGTATTAACAATATTAGTGTTACAATTTTAGAGTCAATTTGAAAAAATTGGAGGTGACTAATGTGTATCATTTTACATTATTGATAAGCAAAATAGCAATGCACCTTTCTTTTTATATAAATAAAGTTTAATCAAATACTATATAGCTCATCTTTCATGTTTCCAGTTTCATCACTAAAAAAGAGTAGGATATTCTAGTCTATTGGAGAATTTTAGGAGTACTAAGTTTTTTCAATATAGATTCAACATGGTTCCTCAATAAGACTTTTTTATGTCTCCTATTTATGTTGTTTTTACTTCATTGTCTATTAATTTTGAAAATAATAAAAATGGAATGAAAAAGATACACTTACTTCTGGTGGGAAAATTATTTAGAACTAATCAATATAGAATTTGATACAAGTATAATAAATACAATCTATCATTTGTAACAAATTATTGAAAATATGACATGGTCAGTGAAAGGCCAGGCAATATACCTGAAGGAGATATTTTAGTATTTTACAGTACACATAACTCCAAAACACATCTCGAATACAGAAGTATTTAAGGTGAACTGAAATTTCCTTGAGAAACTAAACTTTAATGATAACCTGAAGATTTTTATATAAAATAATTAAATTCTTATGTTTTAGTTGTTGAAATTAAGGCTTGAACAAATTATCTTATTGTAGTTTCTGTTATTTTATTTATTTATGTTTTGGATTAGTGAGAAAATCTAAACTCTCCTCACTTTGGTCATAAGCCGTTGAATCCCAATATTGGTATTTGTCTATTCTGTACTTAGGATTTTAATCTTATTTAAAGGAATTAACTATTAGATTTGAAAGTATTATTAAAATCCGAAAGACAATTACATTTTTATAAAAGATATGCTATGTAAAAATATTTCAACTAAAGTAGAAGCAAAATCTTCTTATGTGGTTATTGTCTGGGTTAAAAAAAAGAGGAGAGAGAGGCTGCATGGATTTTAGAAAATAAATTATATAATTCAGGGGGAAAAAATCTGTCCACAAAAATTAGTATAACCAGACCTAGAACTCATCCTCAAATTCATAGAAACTCATATTCTATCAAACTTTAAATCTTTTTCATGCCACCTCCAAATTATAGCTCTGACAAATTCCCACATTTCAATATCCATAATTTTAGGAAAGTCACACTGATCTCTTGTTTAGTTGAATGCACTTATTTTCTAACTGGTTTCCCTGCTTTCATTCTCCAGTCTGTCCAGTGAGTAGATAGAAAAATCTTATATAAAAAATGAAAATATGTTATTTTTCAGCTCAAAGTCAGTGGGTTTTCATTATTCTTTGAAATATATTGAAATATTTTCTATGGTTAAGTTCATGTGTCAGTTTGACTAGGCTGAGGAATACCCATATAGCTGGTAAAATGTTATTTCTGTGAGTATCTGTGAACCCATCTGTGTGTCTGTAAGAGATTAACATTTGAACTGGTGGACTGAGTGAAGAAGATTGCTCTCATTAATGTGGGTGGGTATCATCCAACCCATTGCAGACCCAAAACAGAAAACAAAACAAAACAAAACAAAACACAAAAAAAGTGGAAGAAAGTCAAATCCACTCTCTGCTTGAATGAAAACATGCATCTTCTTTCAGGCCTTTGGGCTGCAACTGATTATACCGTTGGCTTTCCTGGTTCTTTAGCTTGCACACTGTGAAATTTCTCACTCCATAATCACATGTGCCATTTCATATATATGGATATGGATATCTCGTTGGATCTTTTTATTTGAAGAACCTTGACTAACACATTTTTTCCTGACCTATAAATCATTGTATGAGCTAACCCAATTTGGTGATGTCATTTCTTAGATCTTCCTAACTCATTCACTCTTTTGTAATCACAATGACTTTTGGCAGTTTCTAAAACAAACATGACACTTTCTTCTTTATTTCAAAGGCTTTGCATTTGTTATTCACTCTCTGCCAAACATTTTTTCCACTGCCACCTGGCATTACTGGCCCCTAGAATCCTGCAGGTCTCAGCTGAAGCGTCATCCCTTCTGAAAAGTCATTCTTTGTGTTATTCTGTATCAGAGAGTCACAGTGTTTCTCTCATAGCACTTAAATATTCTATATTTATTTGGAATTTTTTTTTCATGTTTCTTTCATAAAAGTGCAGGTCCACTATGGCAGGCATTTTGTCTCTCCTGATCATTGTAATACTCAAAATATGAAGCAGTGTGTCCAGTGTTTATATAATGTTGGTTAAATAAGTCAAGAATGAAGGGATGTTAAATATTTTCTTTGCATTTTATACTGTATTTTGTACTTTAAAATGTATGGATCTTTCGTGTATGAAAGAAATATGAGTCATTAGGATAAAAACAATTTTAAAATATTTTGAATCTAGGGCAGAGCTCCAGAGGCAGAGAAACAAAATTAGACAAAGATGAAAAGCAAATAAACACATTTCTCTTCTCCTATTTAGATGCAATAAATCTATTCTATTGGCAAATCTGACCTAGCACTGGTTGAAAATGGTAATGCATTTCTTGCAATATAAAAAGCTTTAATAAAACTTGTTTAACTAGCAGATTTATGCAGATGTTAGATATGAATTAAATCACAAAGGTCTCCAAAAGGTTTATGACCATTATATCAGTGTTTAGCATATTCTTTTTGTGCTTTTCCTTTTACTTGAAAATAGCTTCATAGAACTTTGAATATTATTTGTCAGTCAACAAATATTAGTGACAAAAAGTGAATTTATTAAATGTCTTATTTAATACTGTTTAATACTTTTTAATAAACTACCATTGAATACTATCCAAATTCCTACAATAGTATTGACCATCTTATAATAATTGAAATATTATTGTCCCTCAAAATACCTCATGCTGATTTATTTTTTTGTTTGCTCCAAAAAAAGACCTCTTATTTTAACCATTCTTCTTCACTGCATCTATTTGCAAGCTTTCTCTTCATGATTCAAGATTCAGCACATGTTTAACTTGCTTTGTACAAGCTTCTTGTAACTCTTCAGGTGAGCTGGGCATTTCTCTCTCTGAAACCTCAATTACATTTTGAATTCTACTCTATTTCTATCCCAGTGCTTATTTACTTTTATATTTATCTTCCTTGCAATCCTTTAAGTTGTTTGAAAACAAGAACCAATTGTTTCTTATCCTTGCATAATACTTAGAAAAGTGTGTCTTGCAGAACAGATTTCAAGGTCTCGAAATATTGAATTGGCTTCAATTGAAAATTAGCTTCAGTGCTAACAGATGAGCTAGTACAGCTAAGAAGTTGAACTGGGGAGTAGGAATTCCCCAAATGCTCAACTGCACTTTCTTACTTCAAATCCAAGTTAGATTTAGGAAGCCGTTGTTGTTTCAATATTTCTCCTCTCATGATTTTTAATCGTGAATTTATTTTAAAAATTGCATATTTATTCTTGCATGTTACCAGTTTTTGATGAAGCCCCCTCACACATTGGCAGTCTTGTGCCCTCCAGAGGGTTTCCCAGACACTAGCCATCACTGGTCTGAAAAACCTCATGCCCTCTATTTTGCTCTAAATCCGTCCAGATATACTAATTGGTTGTCACTTATAGGCAGTAGTGTTTCAGTTGAAAATGCACTCTGTCTAATACAAATTTTGTATGCTTGTTCTGGCAGGACACTTTATTCAATGTATGCCATGTCTCTAGATATAAATAGCTAATCAACATACATTTTAAATATGTCAATTTTTAAGTGTTACATCTATGTCCTAGGATTTTGGCTGCAAATTTAGTAAGTCAATAAATGTGAAGAATGCTACCACAGCCGTGGAACATTAAGGGCAATAAATGTAAATTACTGGAATGAAAAAAATCAAAAGATTCCCTACATGGTATATATAGAAAGTGCACCTCAAACGCTTAAGGCTACCTGTATCTGTATAATTACGAGTAATGTAAATTTTAAGATTAAAAACACTAAATATGAGCAGGACCCCCCCCAAAAAAGTGAATTTATTTTAAAATTGCATGCTTAGGCCAGGCACGGTGGCTCAAGTCTGTAATCCAAGCACTTTGGGAGACTGAGGTGAGAGGATTGTGCCTGAGCTCAGAAGTTCAAGACCAGTCTGGGTAACTTGGTGAGACCTCATCTCTACAATAAATAAAAAAATAAACCAGGCAGGGTAGCGTGCGCCTATAGTTCCAGCTACTTGGATGGCTGAGGCGGAAGGATCGCCTGAGCCCAGCAGGTCAAGGATACGGTGGCCATGAGTATGCCACGGCACTCCAGTCTGGGTGACAGAGTGAGACTCCAACTTAAAAAAAGAAAAGAAGTATGTTTATTCTTACATGTTTAAACTTCAGTCACCTTTTAAGTACTCTGTGTTTGATCCAGTGCACCTATTGAGATGCTTTTTTCCACTGTTCAAAACAGTTTTGAACTAATCAATTTTGACGCCTTTTAGTGCTTCTGTCATTTTTTCTTTCACCTCTTCCACATTGGCAAAACATATCCTCTTGAGGACTTTCCCCTTGAGGACAGGGAATCAAGAAAAATAAGTCACTAAGAGTGAGATAAGGTAAACAGGGAGTGTTGGGCATAGGAGTCACGCCATTTTGTTTTTGTCGGGGGGTTGGTGGGAAAGCAGGATTTATTGAGAGGATAGAAAAGCTCCCAGAGCATGAGAGGACTTGAGGGGGTTGCCCCGTCAAAAACTGCTGAACATTCAGTGGGGTGTGGGCAGGTACATCATCATGTCACAATAACCAGTCACCCATTTGCCACAACTTGGGGCGTTTCTTTCACAAATCATGATGCAACCTTGTCAACATTTCCAGTCAACTTTGGTTGACTGCTTGATCCCAGAGGAACAAATTTTGAATGTACTACAAAGGGCCCATCCTCCAAAAGAAAATTCTAGTTGTTTTTTTTTTTTTTTTTTTTTGAGTCCCTGTTGTACTTCTAAAGTCTTTTTATTTTAAAATTATACAGAATAAATAGCTAGAGAGTTCTAGTCAATTAGGAATGCATTGGAAATATAAAACCATACTGCTAATACTAATGATTTCATGGATCACTGTTTTTGAAAAAAATGCATATAAAGAATATGCTTTAAAAAAGTAAAACAAAAATTTCTACCCTCATGAAGTATTTTTGAATGCATTTCCTCATAATTTAAAAATCTATTTAAGAACCAGTCTTATTTGTTTATTTATTTATTTAGTTAGTTTAGGTTTGTGGGGTATATATGAGGATTTGCTACATAAGTAAATTGCATGAAGGTGAAATTTGAGCCTCTAGTGGACCCTCTCTCCTCAGGTAGTGGACATGATACCTAATGGGTGTTTGTGTGCTCCTTATCCCTCATAATTTCCTCCTTCCTTTAGCAGTTCCCAGTGTTGTTCCCACCTTAGTGCTTATGTGCCCAATGTTTAGGGCCCACTTCTGAGTGAGAGCATGAATTATTCAATGTTTTTGTTGCTGTAATAATTTGCTTAGAATAATAGTCTCCAGCTGCATTCATGTTGCTTCAGAGGACATAATTTTGTTGTTCTTTATGGTTGCATAGTATTCCATCATTATATATACCACATTTTCTTTATACAGTCCACTTTTGATGAACAGCTGGGTTGGTTCCATGTTTTTGTTATTGTGAATAGTACTGCAACAAACATACACATGTAGGTATCTTTTTGGTAGAGTAATTTATGTTTCTCAGGATGTATTTCCAGAAATGAGGTTGCTGGATTGTATGGTAGTTCCATTTTTTTGTTTTTTGAGAAAATGCCACCCTACTTTCCACAAAGTTTGAACTAGCTTATATGCCCACCAGCAGTGTAGTAACATTCCATCTTTACCACAGTCTCACCAAACCTGTTGTACTTTTTTTTTTTTTTGTATTTTTAATTATAGTCATCCAGACAGGGGTATATCACTGTAGTTTTGATTTGCATTTCTCTGATGATTAGGAAAGCCAAACATTTTGTGTAAGTTTGTAGGCTGCTTATATGTCATCCTTTGAGAAGTGTGTGTTCGTGACCTTTGCCCACTTTTTAAATGGGATTATTTGTTTTGTTTTCTTTTTTCTGACATTATGTTTGAATTCCTTGTAGATCGTGGATGTTAGGCCTTTGTCAGATTGATTTCTTGCAAATATTGTTTCCCATTATGTAGGTTGCCTCTCTTGATAGTTTCTTTTCTGTGCAAATACTTTTTAGCTTAATAATGTCTCACCTGTCAATTTTAGCTTTTGCTGTATTTGGTTTTGAGAACTTGACCATAAATTCATTGCTTTGGCCAATGTACAGAAGAGTGTTCTCTACGTTTTCTACTAAGTTTCTTGTAGTTTGAGGTTTCACATTTAAGGCCTTGATCCATTTCAAGTTAATTTTTGTATATGGTAACAGAATCTAGTTTTGTTATTCTACATGTGGTTAGCCAGTTTTCCCAGCACCATATGCTAAATATGCTTTCTTTTCCTTAATGTTTCTTATTGATGACTTTGTCAAAGATGAGTTGGTTGAAGTTCCATGGTTTTATTTCCAAATCTTCTGTCATATTTCATTGTTCTATGTGTCCATTTTTGAATCAATATCATAATGTCTTGGTTACTGTAGCCAGTGGACTAAAATTTGACGTCTGGAAATGTGATGCCTCCAGCTTTGTTCTTCTTGTTGAGAATTGTTTGTTTTGTTTTTGCTTCTATTTAAATTTTCGTGGTGTCTTTTCTAGGTCTTTGAAAAATGATGCTGTCAATTTGATAGGGATCGCATTGGATATGTAGATTGTCCTGGGTAGAATGGACATCTTGACAATATTGATTCTTCCAATCCATGAGCATGGGATGCTCTTCCATTTGTTTGTGTTGTCCTTGATATGTTTGAGCAGCATTTTGTAGTTCTCATTGTATATTTCCTTCACCTCTTTGGTTAGAAGATGCTAAGGTATTTTTTTTAATGTGGCTATTGTGAATAGGAATGCATTTTTATTGGATCTCAGACCGTTTGCTGTTGTTATATAGAAATATAACTTTTTGCATATTGATTTTGTATCTCAAGAATTTACTGAAGATGTGTATCAGAGCAAGGATACATAAAGTTTTCCAAGTAGAGAATTAAATTATCTCTAAAGAGGGATAATTTAACTTCCTCTATTTCTATTTAGATACCCTTAATTTCTTTATTCTGGCTAGGACTTCCAGTTCTATGTTAAATAAGGAAGGTGAGAGTGGGCATCTTTGTCTTTTTCCAGTTCTTGGGGAGGAGGGCAAAGTTTCTATCTTCTGCCAGTTGAGTATGATATTGGCCGCAGATTTTTCATGAATGGTTCTTAAATTGAGGAACAATATTTCAATGCCTAGGTATTTGAGGTTTCTTTCTTTTTAATTTTTTATCAAGAAGGGACATTGAATCTTATCACATGCTTTTTGTGCATCTATGGAGACAATCATGTGTTTCTTTATATTACACCCATTTATGTGGTGAGTTGTACTTATTAATCACAAAACTTGAACCAGCCCTACATCCTGAGAATAAAGCCTATCTTATCACAATGTATATGATTCTTCAAGTATGCTGCCAGATGCTATTTGCTGGAATCTTGTTGAAAATTTTTGCATCTATGTTCATCAGGAAAATTAGTCTGAAATTTTGTTTTGTTTTGTCTTGTTTTCCTTGTTCGATCTTTGTCATTTGGAGGCATCAGGATGATATTCTCTCTAGCTTCATAGAATAAGCTAGAGAGAATTTCTTTTTCCTCAATTGCTTGGAATACTTTAAATAGGATTGGTATCAGCTCTTTCTTGTATATATTGAAGAATTCAGCTGAAATCATCTGGCTCAAACCTTTTTTTTTTTGGTGGGTAGAAATCTTATTACTAAGTCAATTTCTTGGATTGATATTGTTCTCTTTGAGGTTTTAATTTTTTCTTGTTTGAATGTTGGGAGATTATGTGATGCCATGAAATTCTCAATTTCCCCTAGATTTTCTGGTTTTCTAGTTTACTCACATACAGATATTCATAGTGATGTCTGATAATCTTTTGTATTTCTTCAGGGTCAGTTTTAACATTGCTTTACTCTTTTCTCATTATGTGCATTCAAGTTTTCTCTGTCTTTTTGTTTTATTTGTTAGTCTGGCCAGGGTTCTGTTAGTCTTATTTATCCTTTCAAAAAACTAACTGTTTTTCTCATGGATCCATTGTATAAATTTTTTGTCTTGATTTCATTGAGACTGTATTTTTAAAGATTTCCATTTTTTCTACTAATTATTTGATTGAATTGTTCTTGTCTTTCTACTCCTTTAGGTGCAATGTAGACTGCTTACTTGAGATTCCTCTATTTTCTTGATGTTTGGGCAATGTTATAAACTTCCCTCATAGCTCATGTTATCCTAGAGGTTGTGTCTCTGTTTTTATTTGTTTCTATGAATTTTTTATTATTGCTTTGATTTCTGTGTTTACCCAAAAGTCATTCAGAAGCATGTTGTTTACCTTTCATGTATTTATATATTGGGGAAGCTAATTATTGGTAATGGTATTTATTTTTATCTCACTTTATTCTGAGAAGATGCATGAAATGATTTTGAACTTTTGAAATGTGTTCATGCTTGATTTATGCTGGAGTAGGTGGTTGATCCTGGAGTATGTTCCATGTGTTGATAAAAAGAATGAATATTCTGCAGTTGTTGGTTGCAGTGTTCTCTACATGTCTATTAGGTCTAATTGGTGGAGTATTGAGTTAAGATTCTGGATATTCTTGTTAGTTTTTTTGCCTCAATGATTTGTCAAATGCTAGTAGCAGGTTATTAAAGTCTCCAACTATAATTGTGTGGCTGTCTATGTCCTTTTTTAGTTTAATTACCAATTGTTTGATAAAATCTGGTTACTCCTATGTTGAATGTATGTATATCAAGATGGATATTTCTTCCAGTTGGATGGAGAATTTTAACATTATGTAATGTCCTTCAGTGTCCTTTTTAACTTTTATTTGTTTTAAGTTTGTTTAGACTGGTATAAGGATAGCCACTCTTGCTCTTTCTGTTTTCTTTCATTTTCCATTTGCCTGGAAGATTTTTCCCCTTGATGATTTGGATTATGTGTACTGGGAATGGTCTTCTCACGTAGTACCTCACAGGAGTTCTCTGAATCTCTCATGTATGCATGGCTGCCTTTCAAGCAAAATAGGGGAAATTTTCTTGGATGACGTCTTAGAAGACGTGTCCTAGGATATTCTCAGTTTACTCTTCTGAGTTTCCCTACTGAGTTAGTTCAGTATCTGAATCCTCAAGCTCTGAGATTCTTTTCTCTGTTTCATCAGTTCTTCTGTTGAGGCTTGCTATTGTGTTTTGAAACTCCAGGGAAGAATTCTTTGTTTTCAAAGGTTTTTGTTGTTGTTGTTGTTGTTCGTTTGTTTGTTTTAGAATGACAAGCTCAGCTTTCACTTCCTGCACTGTTTTTGTGGACTGGAGGATTTGTGTATCTTCTTTCTCATAGATCTCATTGAATGGCTTTGCCTTCTGAAGTCTGACTTCTACATCCATCGTTAGAAACAGGTTGTTCCAGATGGGTTCCACTGCTGTGCTCTGGAACATCCTTTTGTAGGTGTTGATCACAGCTTTGGGGATTGCCGCCATTTTTTTTTTCCTGGTTCTTCCTCATTGCGAGGGCAGACTTTTTAAGTTTATTTTTATTTTGTTTTATTACATAAGGTTTCTACTCTTGAGGTTTCCATTTGTGTTTTTCAATTTGTTTTGCTTCTCTCCTGACCTCTGTCCTCTGGTTCACCTGTTGGGGGACAGCAGTGACAGAAAAGATGGACTAGGGAGAACTATTTAGAACTTCTTCACTGGTGCAGTTTTGTGGGAGGATGGTGAGACGAGGTTTCCCCTCCCTCTGGTACTCAGGACCTGACTGAAACTCCAGCAGCCTCCATCCCAGACCACTAGTCTCTTCAGTAGGACTGGCAGGTGGCAGGCAAGGTTCTGAGGCTTTACTCTGACTCACCTGCTCTTGGTAGTGTGGAATATCCTCCTCACATCTGGGTGGGTCCACCCCTTTCATTCATGGGTAGAATGAAAGGGGTAGAGTGCTATTATTTCTCTCTCAGTCAACAAATAGGGCCACTGCCATCACCAAGCTGTGCAGGGCACTTCATCTTTAAGTTCTTGCCCTATTCTGTGGGAAGGGCTATCACAACAATGGCAGTCCCATGGGGTCAAGCCATGTCTGCAGCCTTGAGCTGGGGTCACAACAGCTATCAGAGCAGAAGAAACATCCTTGAGTGGTTACATTCCTCTGCTGGATGGCTGGATGCTGGAGAATGGAGGAGGGAGAACCCATGTAGCACTGACTGTCCCTGCAGGGTGCTTCCCGCTGAGCCTCTCTGTGTGAAGATCAGTGGCCATGGTACCAGGAAACCAGGAGCTGGGACTCTGAGATTCCTTGTGGCTCTTGTCAGTGCCTCTGCCTCTATTTTGGGCAGGCCTCTGGGCCCCACTGGTGTAAAAGGAGTCGGGGTGGGAGGACCTGGACTGTCTTCCCCTTAGCTGAGACTGTGGAAGCTTGTATGAGGTGTGTAGAAAAGAAAAACTGTCATTTTCATTCACCCTTCCTACTGCATATCAAGATCGCTTCCAGTGATGTCCAGGGTGTGAAACTGTTCATCCTCCACAGCCCCAGGTGACCTTATTAAGAAAACTATGTAGTATTTTCAAAGTACTGTACTACTATCTTTTAAGTTCTCTGAAAGGGATGCAAATTAACAAATTATTTTTATTTTTTATGACTTACAAGAGCAGAGTTTGCATATAAAAGGATACATATAAAAGCACATTTCACTGACATAAAATATATTAATGTAAAGTTATTGTATGTAAGCTTATTCTTCTGGATTGTACATTTAGAAATATAGGAAGTATTTGAGATAATAAATAGCTATAAGTTAACTACAATTTATTTATATCTGTTTAGAAAAGCAAGCTTTTAACCAGGAACATTCAACTTTTATTATTTATTTAATCTGTATCTTTCTTTTTTAAAACAAAATATGTTCACTAAATTCGTAAAGGTACTCAGCAGTTATTTTAAATAATGTCTCATTTTATTCAAGAAAACAATCTTCAGAGTTACTCTTAAGTTATCTTTTTACCTTACATTCCTTATCTAATTGATACGCTAAGCATATTAGCTTTCATTTCCAATACATTGCAAATCTTACTACAGGTCATAAACCAAAGAGAACATGAGGCCATATCTAGCATATTATTCATAAGATTATACATTCAAATTTGAAAATTAAATATTTTGTTTTACATTAAATTTTTTTAAATATATACCTCATTAGATTAAGGACATTATAATTGTCTGAAAGATAATATGATACAAACCACATTGAAAATCTAGAAACAGTCTACTTTATTGTCAAAATCACCATCCTTTCTCCCATAGACTTGAACAAACTTTTTAGCTGTTTCCGTTGTTACAAATTTTGCCCACATCTCCTCTCTCTTGCTTCAATTGATTCTCTAGAGAAGAGCTCCAATGATATAGAAAATAATAATGATCTCCATGCATTTGTTAAAACCAACAAACTGTACATAACAAAAATTGAACTTCATTGTATGCAAATTTTACAAAATGAACCAAGATATTGAGGCATCCCAGGAGGAAATGCAGGCTGTGAAAAATAAATCTAACTGTATTACTAAAGCATGGCATAATTTCACCACAAGGAGTTGGAGAAAGAGGAGCTAACTGAAGTAACATTGAAAAGAAACATTTTGACTGAATATTGTAAGGCTAAAACAAACAAAAAATAGCATATAAAGACCATCCTTTAGACGCTTAATTTATTTCTTACAAGGTTATAAGTTAACCATTCTAAATCTACTCTATACTGGAGTTAAACAAATAAATAAATTGTTAATTAAGGAGTCAGGTTTTACACTGTCAAAGATAGGAGTTACAAATATTAAAATAAGTGGAAGTACATTGTGTGGTGCTGGGTCTGAGGTCAGAGATGTCAGTGTGAAACTCATGTTTATTTTGATATGGAAATAAATACACATGAATATATATGATTATACACACACACACATATATTTGCAAAGTGCTCTCTCTCTCTCTCTCTCTCTATATATATATATATATATTTTAAATTTTTATTTTTTATTTAATTATATTTTTTAAATTCAATATTTTTTATTATGATATTGTGGGGTACAGTTAAGGGTTAGGTGTACAAATATGCCTCATTCAGGCACCCTTGTTGATAGGAAGTGTCTTCCCATTCCCAGACAGATATTTACTACCATTAATCCCATCACCCTACCCCTCCCCCCCATAGTTTCCCACCACTGTCAGTCATTTTCTTGTGGTAATACGTTGGATGATCAAGGTCTACTATATGAGGAAGAACATGTGATACTCAGTTTTTTGTTTCTGTGAGAGGTCACTCAGTATTATAGACTCTAGTTCCATCCAGGTTGCTGCAAAATTCATGATTTTGTTCTTTTTTATGGCTGCGTGGTATTCCATTGTGTATATGTACCACATTTTGTTAATCCAGTCCTCTTTTGATGGACAGCATGGTTGCTTCCAGGTTCTTGCTATTGTGAACAATGCTGGGATAAACATACATGTGCAGGTATCTTTTTCATAGAGTGATTTGAGTTCTTCAGGGTATATTCCCAGTAGGGGGATCGCGGGGTCATATGGGAGTTTGGTATTTACAGCTTTTAGGAATCGCCACACTGCTTTCCACAGAGGTTGCACTAGTTTACACTCCCACCAACAGTGTAGAAGTGTTCCCTTTTTGCCACACCCTCTCCAGCAACAGTTATTTTTTGAGTTATTGATAATCGCCATTGTGACTGGAGTTAGGTAATATCTCAGGGTGGTTTTGATTTGCATCTCCCTGATGATTAGTGAGGTTGAACATTTCTTC
>CAUYQG010184339.1:0-17871 GCA_963574415.1 Tarsius wallacei
GCCTGTAATTCCGGCTACTCGGAAGGCTGAGGCGGAAGGATCGCCGGAGCCCAGCGGGTCGAGGCTGCGGTGGCCGGGAGCGGCCACTGCACTCCAGTCTGGGCGACGGAGTGAGACTCCAACTCAAAAAAAAAAAAAAAAAGAATAAGAAAACTTGTCAAATTTCCATTTTCAAGACCCCAGGATATAGTGGCCAGGGAGCTAGCTATCAAGGAGGTTTAAGTCAGTCCCCTCAGGAGTAAAGTCAGGGAGACACAGAGAAACCTTGCTCTCGTAAAGAAATCAGAAAAATTGGTGGGAATTAACTCTGAATTTTCACATCCCCACCCCTCCTTCTCCAGCTCCCCAGGGAATGGTGGATTACAATATAAAAACATAGGTGATATATTTTTCCTAGGTGTGGGAAAAACTGGGATTAAAGACATCAGCTGATGAGTTGGTTTCCTGATGCTTAGACTATAAAGTAGGGTTCACTGGCCCCACCCAGGTCGTGACCTCCCGGGACACTTGGCATAGACTCTGAAGCCATTCTCTCGTAATTATTTCCAGTCAAAATCTCTAATACTCCCCAAGGAAATATGAATTCACATATTCCCATATTTTCCACATTCTCACATATTCACATCCTTGTCCTATAAACCACTAAAAGCTTTGTGGCTTTCTAGAGACCTCTAACCGGGGTTTAGCTTATTGCTTTACATAGCACCAAACCATTTATCCCTGGGAGAAAATAATGTCCATGAGGGCCCCTGAGTCTCTGCTAAGGGCAACTGATTTCTTTGTCTCCCAGCTGTGTCCCCTTCCATGTTTAAAACCTGGATCTCAGTGTTCTGCCTTCACAGAATTGATGTAAAAGCGGCTGTAGAAGTCAGGCCCCCTCCCAGGAGTCTTGGCCCCTCCAGTTCATACTGCCTTGGCAGTTCTCTGTTGCCTTAAAAAACACAGTTTCTGATTGTATATGAGTTTTTGTGCTATGTTATTTAGGATAACTGGTCTTCCAGTACCTACTTCATTCTACGCAGCAATTAAAGTTTGCAAGGGATGTTTTGTTATTAGAAAATCTATCATTGTAACTCTTTGTATTTGCAGATTCAAGGAAATACAAAAAAAATCATCTCAATGGAAGTAACAAATCACTGGATAAAATGAAACACCATTCACATTATAAACCTCTGATAACCTGTAACTGAGTCTTATCCCATTAAAATCTTGCAGTGTGTGTTTAACCAACCTTCTTAAACTGCAACTCACATTTTTAGTTTTTTTTCCTTTTTCTTAATTTTTGCTGACAAGAGAATTTTATTCAACCTCTTTATTATCAAAACACAGTTTAAAATCCATTAGGATGATCATGAGTTCCTCTACTGGAGCAACAGATAAGCACTACGTTTATAAAACTGCTTTAATTATATGGCTATTTTTGAAAACCCAGATGGACCTTAGATGGAGAAGATGATGCTCACAGAAGTCAAGCGACAGCTCCAAAGTCACAAATAAAAATACTGGCAAGAGCCTGATCTTTTGATTCCCAGTCGAGTTCTAGACCCTAAACTTTTACGCTTGTGTAAAAGACCGCATTCTCCTTACTACTATTAGTCTCCTTACTACTATTAGAAGAAAATTTATCCTCTTAATTTTCAACGTCATCTGCTGACTACAACTTGGCTTTCCAATATAATCTCCTCTCTCATTATTCATCTGTACAAACCCTCAACTGGAATCACATGGCTCTACTTACTCTTCATTTTTCTGACTTCACGTTGCACTTTTTTTTTTTTTTTTTGAGTTGGAGTCTCATTCTGTCGCCCAGACTGGAGTGCTGTGGCCGCTCCCGGCCACTGTAGCCTCGACCTGCTGGGCTCCGGCGATCCTTCCGCCTCAGCCTTCCAAGTAGCTGGAACTACAGCTACTTGTAGAGATGAGGTCTCGCCTGCCCAGGCGGGTCTCGAACCCGCGGACTCAGGCAATCCACTCACCTCAGCTTCCCAAAGCACGGGATTACAGGCGGAGCCACCGAGCCCGGCTCCACGTTGCACTTTTAAACCATGAAATCACGCTAGCATTCCTGTTTGAAACGCTTTTCTCCATATTCTCCACCTGCCTCAGCTGTTGACTGTGAAACTCTCAGCTCCAAAGCCACCTCTCTGTACACTACTTTGTGTTGTTGGTTTGGGCTTTGCAAACCATCCTTCTCTCCTTTGCTGGTAGTCCTTTATTAGGCTCTGTCAATAGGGGGCGCTAGAGGGAAGCGGAAATCTGGAGAGGGATTGTTAAGCGTCACCCTGGCGATTTTTGTTTCACCTGGCAGAGGCAGTTGGTCCCCTTTCCCAGTTTTTTCCACACACCCAGAACTATCCTCTTCTATTTCCCTTAGAAACATCGTCACCACTAGTCAGTGTTCCTCAGAGGCCTGTGTTCCAGCTCAGTAGGTCCTTCCTCCAGATTCACAGGTTTCAAGCACTTCCACCTTCCCTTTCTTTGTTCTCTAGCCTTATATGTGGATTACCCGCTGCTCTGTGTCTTCACAGAATTCCCCATTTGCCTTTCAATTCTCCAATACATGTGTAACCCAATCCTTATTTCTATCAAATGGTTAATGTTTTCAGCTTTCCTGAATGGACATAGACTGATAAAATTTCTAATCAGTCAACGTGGGAGAGCAGGTGGACAAAAAGAATGTCCTGAAATAGTGACATACTCATTCCATATTGTGAACTAGTAACAATTTTACTGACCGAAAATATAACCTATTAAATGAGAATAGGTCTCTGCATTTCAAATGTAATTTACCTGATATTTTAAGAAATCTCACTTCTGAATTTCCCCTTTTACTTTATTATGTGCTAGTCCTTATTATCTGCTAGCAATCGCTAACAGAGAGGCACTGAAATGTTGAAGACCAAGGGAAGTTGGATCATGGACTGAATTGAAAAGAAAGAAAAAATATTTATTTGTTTCCAAGAAGAAACAAGATTATAGTGTCCTGAGAAACCAGATTTCTTGTCTCAAAGATCAGGAATCCTCAGTCTGCCTCCTGGAGTCCCAGCCTAGGAAATAACATAACTGGGTAAGGTTTAGTTCTCCAGCTTCAGAAAAGTCGTCAGAATATCCCTGGGATGGATGGATGGAAGAGGCAGGGAAGAAAATGTCGAGAATTACCCTGTGGGTGCCCAAATGTGGGAGGAGCCACTTCCTGCTCCACCCAGAGCCATTGCTTACTAAGAGCTTAGTCAAACAGGTGCATATAAAATGGGTATCAGGCTCCTGCCCCTCATCTACCCTGACACCTCAGGGACTGCCTGGTCCACATCTGGGTCTGACCGGGGTGAGTGGGCCTTCTGGAATCTAGACAGAGCACTGCTGAAAGGGTGAGGGGCTGTTGGAAATCACAGGGAAAAAGAAGGGGGAGGAGAGAGGAAGAGAATAGGAGTAGATTGTGCCTTGGGTCTAGTAGGATCCAGCCTGGAAATTATAGTCCTTGGGAATTAGAGTGATTAGCCAGTATAAGTTCTTGCTAATGTCTGGCAGCTGGCAACTGATGCAGCTGACTGGAGAAGGCTTATCACAGCCCATCCACATTTCATAAACAGGTTTGTAGATGCTTAGAGAGGATGGCAGATGAATGCAGAGAAATGACAATACTCTGTACTCTATATTACCATAAAATGCTATCTGGTATCCTTTCCTCTGTCTCAGATATAATCCCCTCTCTCCTTCCCTCCCTTTCTTCTTCCCTTCTTGGCTGCTTTTCTTTCTTTTCTTATTCATTTACTCATTCATATAATATTCATATATCAACAATTATTTATTGAGCACCTACTAATTGCTTGGTGTGTTTTAGACACTGGAATGCAGAAGTATGTAAAAGAGAGGAGGATAATCCTTGTTCTTATGAAGCTTCCATTTTAGTGGAGAAATCTATACTTATTGAACACCTATGTGATAAGAACTATAAGAATTTGCCGTATCTTAAAGATATAAAAATGAACAAGATGGAGTCTTTGGCTTGAAGGTGTGTGTGTGTGTGTGTGTGTGTGTGTGTGTATAGTTATGATTGGTTCAAGATACTAGCAGCCTCAGGTAGAATCCAAAGGAGGAAACAATGGTCTAAGATTTAATGAGTTTCTAAAACATCTGTATTGGGTTTTAGGTTGACTGAACTACCACCAAGATGTCCTGCCAGCAAATCCAGCAGCCATGCCAGCCTCCCTTTAAAGGGCTTACTACCAAATGCCCCCCAAAGTGTCCTCCTAAGGGCCCTCCCAAGGTCCCCTGCTCAAGTCTTTTCCTCCTGTGGCCCTAGCATTGCAGCTGCTGTGGCCTCAGCTGACCATGACACAGGCTGCTTCCCACCTGGGTTCTGAGCTTCAAATGAGTAACCAGAAGGCCAAGTCCTGCACCAGTCTTGGGCTTCTTGTCCATCAGTTCCTTCTCATTTCTTCGTGAACCCTTGCCTGCAGAACATTGTCACACCAGAGCTGTGCCTCAGTAGGAGCCATTGGCACAGTGACTTTGGGGCTGGGCTCAAAACTTGCTTTCCTGATGTTTGGATGAGATTGCTCTGATTGAGCTACTTTGCCATAATAAATGTTTTTAAGGTCCCCTTGATCCTGTTTTTATATTTATGTTTTAACTCTATTTACCAAATCTCTGTACAGATTGCTAGGTTCTAAACTTTGGATGAATAGAAGAAAAATCAATCTACTAATAATAGAAGAAGGGTTAGAAATAGAATAGGTATATATAGTGTACGTTTTTGTCTTCTTTGTCAAGTGGAACTTAAACTCAAAAGCTTCTGCATAGCAAAAGATATACTGAATGGAGCAAATAGGTAACCTGTGGAATGGGAGAAGATATTCACAAACTGTATATCTGATAAAAGACTAATATTCAGAATCAACAAAGAACTCAATCAAATCAGCAAGAGAAAAAGCAAATAACCACATTAAAAAGTGAACAGATGACATGAACAGACATCTCTCAAAAGTAGATATACACATGGCCCACAAGCATATGAAAAAATACTCAACATTACTCATCATCAGGGAAGTGCAAATTAAAACCACAATAAGGTATCACTTTATGCCACTCAGAATGACCATTATTAAAAAAATAAAAAACGATAGATGCTAGCATGGTTGCAGAGAAAAGGGAACACATATATTGTTGATGGGAGCGTAAATTAGTACAACCTCTATGGAAAGTAGTATGGAGATTTCTCAAAGGACTAAAAATAGATCTGCTATTTGATCCAGCAATCTCACTACTAAATATCTACCCAAAAGAACAGAGACCATTACATAAAATAGACACCTGCACCTGCATGTTCATCACAGTACAATTCACAATTGCAATGATGTGAAATCAACCTAAATGCCCACCAGCCGATCAGTGAATAATGAATCTGTGGTATATATACACTATGGAATACTATTCTGCTATCAAGACGAATAAAATGTCTTTTACAGCAATTTGGATGGAATTGGAAGACATCACCCTAAGCAAACTAACTCAGGAACAGAAAACCAAACACTGCATGTTCTCACTTAAAGTGGGAGCTAAACTAAGGATATGCAAAGATATAGAGAATGGTATGATAGACACTGGAGACTTAGAAGGGGGAGGGGTAAGAGGTAGAGGGACCAAAGAAATTACCCATTGGGTACAATGCGCACAGGTGGGCTTAGTGGGTACTCTTAAAAGCCATTCTGACTGGTATAAGATAATCTATTAATTTGCATTTTCCTGATGATGAGTGGTGTTGAACATTTTTTTCATGTTTGCTGGCCATTTATCTTCTTTTGAGAGATATCTGTTTATGCCATTTGCCCACTTTAAAATGGGATCATTTGCTACTTTCTTGCTGATTTGTTTGAGTTCTTTGTAGATTCTGGATATTAGTTCAGAATTGTAGTTCTGGATACTGTCAGATATATATTTGCAAATATCTCCCCCCATACCGTAGATTGCCTATTTGTTCCATTGATTAAATCTTTTGCTATGCAGAAGCTTTTTAGTTTAATTAAGTCTCACTCATTTATTTTTGTTTTTGTTGCATTTGCTTTTGGGGTTTTAGCCATAAATTATTTGGCTTAGCCAATGTCCAAAAGAGTGTTTCCTAGATTTTCTTCTAGGATTTTTATGATTTCAGGTCTGACATTTAAGACTTTAATCTATTCTGGATTAATTTTGGCAAATAGGAAGAGATAGGGATCAAGTTTCATTTTTCTGTATGTAGCTATCCATTTTTTCAGCACCATTTGTTGAATAGGCTGTCCTTTCTTAGTGTATGTTTTTGTCTGCTTTGTCAAAGATCAGTTGGTTGTAGGTATTTGAGTTTATTTCTGGATTCTCTATTCTGTTCCGTTGGTTCATGTGTATGCTCTTATACCAGTACTATACTGTTTTGGTTACTACAGCCTTGTAAAATAATTTGAAATCAGGTAATATGATGCCTCCAAATTTGTTCTTTTGACTTAGAATTGCTTTAGCTATTCTGGTTCTTTTTTGGTTCCAAATGAATTTTAGGATTGTTGTTTCTAATTCTGTGAAAAATGACATTGGTATTTTGATAGTGGTTGCATTGAATCTATAGATTTCTTTGTATAATATGATCATTTTAACAATGTTGATTCTTCCAATCCATGAGCATGGATATTTCTCCATTTGTTTGTGTCCTCTATAATTTCTTTCATTAGAGTTTTGTAGTTGTTGTAGAGATCTTTCACCTCCTTGGTTAAATATATTCTTAGGTATTTTAGCCGTTTGGCTACTATTGTAAATAGAATTGAGCTATTGATTTTATTTCAGCTTACTTACTAATAGTGTATTACAGTGCTATGGATTTGTGTGTGTTGGCTTTGTATCTTGCAACTTTACTGAATGTATTTCTCAAGGTCATGAGTCTTAGAGGAATCTTTAGGATGCTCTAGGTACAAGTTCATATCATCAGGATACAGAGATTAGAACTTACAGTACTCTGTTGATTAGGAATGGTAAAAGTGGGCATCCTTGCCTTCTAGTTCTGAGGGGGAATGTGTTCAACTTTTCTCTATCCAGGATGACATTAGTTGCAGATTTGTTGTGTATGGCTTTTATTATTTTAAAGAAAGTTTCCTCTGTGTCTAGTTTGCTCAGGGTGTTTATCATGAAAGGATTCTGGCAATTTTATCAAATGCCTTTTCTGTGTCTATTGAAATGATTATATGATTTTTGTTTTTAATTCTGTTTATGTGGTAGATCACGTATATTGACCTGAGATGAAGCTCACTTGGTTGTAGTGTATTATTTTTTTTATGTGCTGCTGAATTTAGTTTGTTAATGTTTTGTTGAGGATATTTGTATCTATGTTCATCAAGAATATTGTCCTGCAGTTTTCTTTTTTTGTTGTGTCTCTTCCTGGCTTTGGTATCTGGATAACACAGGCTTTGTTATCCAGAAAATTCCCTCCTCTTCTGTCTTATGGAGTAGCTTCAGTAAAATTGGTACCAATTCTTCTACGAAAGTCTGGTAGAATTTGGCTGTGAGTCCCTCAGGTCCTAGACTATTTTTGTTGTTGTTTGGGGGAGAATTTTAATTACTGTTTCAGTATGTCTACTTGTTATTGGTTTGTTCAGGATTTGTATTTATCCCTGATTCAAAGTTGGAGGGGGGCTTGTATGTTTTCAAGAATTTATCCTTTTTCTCTAAATTGACTAGTTTGTTTGTGTAGCGGTATTCATAATAACCTTGGATAATCTTTTGTATTTCTGTTGTATCAGTTGTAATGCTTCCATTTTCATTTTCATTTTTGATTGAGCTAATTTGAATCTTCTTTCTTTGTTTCTTAATTAATCTAGCTAATGGTCTATCAATTTTTTAATCTTTTCAAATAAACAAATTTTTGTTTCCTTGATACTTTCTATTGTTTCTTTTAAATTTCAATTTCACTTAGATTCACTTCATTATTTCTTTTCTTCTACTGAGTTTTAGTTTTGTTTGTTTGTGTTTTTCAAGTTCCTTGAGGTGTGATGTTAGGTTTTCAATACGCAGTCTTTCAGTCTTATTAACGTAGGCTTTAAGAGTTATACATTTTCCTCTGAGGCACAGTTGTGGCTATGTCTCAGAAGTTTTGGTAACTTATATCATTGTTGTCATTTATTTTAATTTTCATCTTGATTTTATTGTTGACCCTAGGATCATTCAGCAGCAGACTATTCACTTTCATGTTTTGTTTTATTTCAGAGTATTTCTTGGAGCTAATTTCCAGTTTTATTCCACTGTGGTCTGAAAAGTTGCTTGATATAATTTGTGGCCTATCATATGATCTATTTTGGAGAATGTTCCATGTGCTGATGAAAAAAGTATGTATTCTGTAATTTGGCGGTGAAATGTTCTGTAGATATCTGCCAGTTCCATTTGCTCTAGACTCCAGTTTAACTCCAGTGTTTTTTTGTTGTCTTTCTGCCTTGATGCTCTATTTCTGTCAATGGAATGCGAACGTCTCCCACCATTACTGTATGGTTGTCTATCTCTTTTTTGAGGTCTAGTAAAATTTGTTTTATCAAACTAGAGGCTCTGATGTTAGGTGCATATATATTTCAAATTGTTCTGTCTTTTTGTTGGGTTGATTCCTTTATCTTTATATAATGTCTTTGTCTTTTGTATTGTTGTTAATTTAAAGTCTGTTTTATCTGATATGAGAATGGTTACTCCTGCTCATTTTTGGTTTCCATTTGTGTGGAATATTGTTTTCTCCTCCCTTTATCTTGAGTCTATTGACATCTGTGTGTGTTAAGTGGGTCTTTTGAAGGCAGCAGGTATTTGGATTATTTGTTTGTTTCCATTCTGGCAATCTATATCTTTTTAGTGGAGGCATTGAGATCATTTACATTCAGGGTTAATAATGATGTATAAGGTACTATTTCATTCATCATGCTGGTTATTTTTTGGTTGCTTTATTTATTTTCTCTATTGTGTTGGCATTCCATAAGCCATGTGAGCTTTATAATATTCAGCATTTGCTACTGGTGTATTTTGACCCTTTGTTTCAGTATTTAGAACTCCTTTGAGTATTTTTTTGTAGAGCTGGTCTGGTGGTGACAAATTCTCTGTGTTTGCTTGTCTGAGAAATACTTCATTTCTCCTTCATTTATGAAACTTAGTTTTGTGGGATACAAAATCCTTGGCTGACTGTTATTCTGTTTGAGGAGACTGAAGATGGGGCTTCAACCTATTTGGGCTTGCAGGATTTCTTCTGAAAAGTCTGCTGTTAGTCTGGTAGGGTTACCTTTGTAAGTTACTTGATGCTTTTGTCTCATTGCTTTTAAAATTATTTATTTCATGTTAACTTTGAATAACCTGATGATTATATGCCTTGGGGTAACCTTTTTGCAATGAATCATCTGGGTTTTATTTGGGCTTTTTGTATCTGGATGTTTAAACCTCTGGCAAGGCCAAAGAAGTTTTCCTCAATTATTCCCTCAATAGGTTTTCTAAACCTGCTATTTTCTCCTCCCTCAGGAACATCTATGATTATTAGATTTAAACATTTTACATAACCCCACATTTCTTGGAGACATTGTTCTGCTCTCTTGATTTTTTTTTTCTTTATTATGTCTGATTGGGTTAATTTGAAAGACTTGTCTTCAAGTACCAAGATCCTTTTTTCCAGTTGTTCTAGTCTATCGTTAAAACTTTCCACTGATTTTGTATTTCCCTAAGTAATTCTTTCATTTCCAGAATTTCAGATTTTTTTTTTTTTAGGTACTTTGGAGAATTTTTTATTCATGTGCTGATTTTTAAAAAAAATTTCTTTATGTTGGTTTTCAATTTTTTCATGAATCTCATTCGGCAAATTTATAATCAACTTTTTGAATTCTATCTCTGGAATTTCAAGGATTTCATTTTGGTTAGGGTCCATTACTGAAGAGTTAGTGTGATCTTTTGCTGGTGTTAAAGAACTCTTTTTTTCATACTGTCAAAAATTATTTTTCTGGCTTCTTTTCATTTGGGTAGGCTATTTCTTCTCATTTGAGGTTGGCAGGGGGCTGGCATTGGCATATATATTGCCAGCAGTAGTGGTCCTGTGTTGGGAACCTGCACAGGGTCAAAATGTTCTGATTGGTATAGTTTTGATAGAGCTGTTAGCTGGGGTCTGGAATCAGACCTTCCCAGAACTCAGGTTTTATAGTGGATATGGTGGGTTATCCTGTTGACCTCTGGCCAGGTGGTGGCACTTGCAAGAGAGAGACATCTGCAGTGGTGGCTGTGGGCTTTCTCCTTGGCCTGTGTTGCTATAAGGAAGTATTTAGCAACCTAGGTGGTGGGTGGGGCTATGGGAAGTAACTCAAGTTCTCTTTTTTGAGCCTTTAAGGAGGGTGTGGGGAAAAGGAGCTCAAGCTCCCCACCTATGTGCACTCTTGCTTATCCCAGTGGGTATTGGGATGGGGTCTACTGGAGTAACGCTGTTGTACAGAGGGAGGCACAAAAGAGTTTACCTTGGGAGCTGAAAGGTTGTTATGGTAACAAGTCCCACCCAGTTTCCCTGCCTTAGCTTCAGGCAGTCTGCATTCTGAATGTCAAAGTGCAGCCAGCCCCAGAGCCTCAGGTATTCTCATGGCAGTTTGCCCCAGCCAAGAATGGTCTGCCACTTCAGAGTTTTCCTCTAGGACACATCTCTTCCCAGGCCAACTAGAAGGCCACCACAAGCAAGGGTGGCATTCCTCAGATATTACGGTTTTAGCTTCTCAGGACTTTTTCCCTACACCATTCTATGTGAGTTTCAGCAGAGCACGGCTGTGGGTAAGACAGTTTTCCATGAGAGACTGGAGTTCTGCAAGGCTGAGGGGATTCCTCAAGTTTATAGGAGCATAGAATTCCTAAATTTCCCTCACTCACCTTTTTCACTGTATCCGAAGGCTGCTTGTTGTTGGTGCCATGATCCAGGCAAGAGTCTGGCTATTTACAACCCAGGTTGATTGATTTTTCTCTTCATTGCACTATGTGGTTGTTTTCACTTTGATGAGTTGTGGGACATGTGGCTGGTCCCATTCCTTTTTGGGTGCTGAGGAAATGCTCTATGTCTTGGTTTACTCCCTATGAGAAGTACACTGTAGCTGCCTTTCATTGGCCATCTTAATTTGATTTTGCTTATTCTATTTATTATTGATTAATGCCCAGATTCTGTAAGCAAGATTTAACTTATAGGAGATTTATAAGTTGCAAGTTATTTGTGCCATGCTGAAGATGTAAGCCAATAGTTTCATTGACCTTTAAGATTTAACCAGTTTTGTATCTAAATTTGCAATCTTATTCCAGCATTCTTTTTTTTCCCACTGACTGTGTATACTTTGGTCTTTCCTTTTCTTTGAACAAGAATTATCATCCTGCTCATTGACTCATTAAGTGAAATAATTTGTTTTAAGTTTCTCACTAGGAAATTGCAAAAATAAAACTTTGGTATATGTCCACTTTATATGAGAGTCATGCTTTTAACTTTTTGAAAATTATAGTTTAATAAATCACTATCTCCACACTGTATCTCTTTTGAGAATACAGACTGAAGCCAGATCCAGATAGTGCCAGTATTGGTAAGAGGATCAAAAGGGCTATCAAGACATAGTGCAAGAAATATTTGGATTACTGAATCTATTAGATAAACAAAACGGATGAGAGAGATAAATCAAGGGACATATTAGAGCTTTTTCTTGAACTGTGGCTAAGATAAAGTTCCAGTGTTTGATGAGGAATAACTTTCTCGAATATATTGAATTTAAGTGCCCAGGGAGAAAAATCAAGGTGATAGTTAGAGCCTGCAGGTGAGTGACTTTCCAGATAAGAGGAACTTCAGATGAAGTTTCTGAAATTATTCCCAGACCACTCTTCTCAGGACACATATTTATTCATTCATGTGGTATTGCAGCAATCAATTCATTCATCCAATTAGGCATTTGGCTAGTCCCTGAGGGAACACAGGACAATGAGATAAGGGATCTCCTGATGCAGAGGAATCACACCTGATGGTATGAGAACTGTGGAGACAAAAGTAAGAATACCTACAAGCAGGTGTTTCTTCACCAACTTGTGGAACAAATTCCCAACATTTTCTGACTGTAAAGGGACCCAAGGCGCATGTGTTAAGGAGCTGTGTATTCCCCTGACTCTGGTTTCCCCAAGAATGGGTTTCTATTAGTTCTTTTTTGTTTGTTTTTTACTTTTATTACTTCTTCCATCTCTTATTCAACCCCTCAATCCAGATTCTCATATGTGTGCACAGCCTACACTTTCATGTAAATGCATCACACATGTACATACACACGCACACATACACAGCTTTTCTTCCCTCACTTCCCCACTTACTCCATTGTTACAAACATCTTTGTCAAAGAGAATGAGGAAACTGAGGGTGATATCATCTTAAACATAGTGGAATGAACCAACCTGTTCCAATCTCATTAGGAAATAGTGACTCAGGAGGTCCAGGCCCCAAGCGTCATCTTATTTGATGTCCATGTTTTTCTGCAGTCATCTTCAAAAAGGCCACTACATTCTGCAGCCATTGAGGTCATCTCCATTATATTTGGAGAAGCATGCTCTGAGAATATTGTAGGCTTTCAAAGAATGCTTTTTGAATTCAGTGCTTTGATCATGCTGTTGACTTACTTTAACCTTGAGTCAAAAGTTCTTGGAGAGTAGGAATCAGGTCTGAAAATAGTATTGGATGACTAGGACAATATAGTTTCTCATTTAGAAGAAGACAATAAGGGACTATGTTCTCTAGTCATCCTCCCCTCCCCCCATCAATTAGGTATTAGGCAATGTGAGGGCAGGATCTGTTTTTCTCTTTTAATCGGAGGCATTAATATATGTCTTTTTTTAAACTCTAATTTTATTTTATTTTTAACATTTTTATTGGGATATAATTCACATAGTATACATTTCATCTATCTGAAGTGTAAAATCAACAGTTTTCAGCATTTTCACAGAATTGGGCAGTCATCACCACAATGTTAGAATATTTTCATCAGCTGGGTTGGCTCAGCCTGTAATCACAGCACTTTGGGAGGATGAGGTGAGTGAATTCCCTGAGCTCGTGGGTTCAAGACCAGCCCGGGCAAGTTGGCAAGATCTCATCCCTCTAAAAAAAAAAAAGGGCACTATGGTGTACACCTGTAGTTCTAGCTACTTGGAGGCTCAAGTGGAAGGATTGCTGGAGCCCAGCGGTCGATGCTGGGATGGCTGTCAGCTTGCCACTGAACTCCAGCCCGGGTGACGGAGTGAGATTCCAACTCAAAAAAAAGAGAATATTTTCATTACTCTGAGAAAACCCTGTTCTCATTAGCAGTCACTCCTCAATTTCTCCCAACTCTCCCCAGTGCCTAGAAGTCACTCATTCCTTTCTGTTTCTATTGATTTGTCTATTCTAGACATTTCGTATAAATAGAATTACACAATATGTGATGTTTTGTGACTGGCTTCTTTCATTTAGCATAATGTTGTCAAGGTTCGTCTTCAATATATCTATATAAAATGCATGAATAAATTGATAAATTTATCTAGTGTAACCCACAATCAGAACCTGAATAAATGGACCCCTAGTTGACCATCTCCTTCCTGTCAGGAAATAAGCTTATTCTCCATTTTAAAAAAAAGCCTCCAGGAATAATTTATACTTCCTAAGGAAGTTTTCAGATATCTAAGTATCTGGTTGAGTAAAACTCTCTGAGGATAAGGGCTCTATAATGACAATTCCACATGATACCTGGACAAGAACCTAGTACATGTCATTAGTTTTTCTTTTAACACATATTTATTAAGCATATATCAGGCACAAAGTATTTTGCTAGGCCATTTTGATGCCTGGTAGGGTGTGGTGCAAAAACCCATGGATTTTTTGGCTCATTTTTAAAATGAATTTTAGAGCAGCCAGCAAAGTTTCCAAACAAAGTTTATTAGAGAAAGAAAAAGAGAGAAAAGACAGGATGACACGCCGGAGCTGGCCTGAGTGAAAGAAACTGCCCCTTTGCTCTTCACAATAAACCTGATACACCTTCACAACAATTGATATGCTAAAGAAGGTGGAGCCTAGAGATTGCCACACTGGAGATGGACATCTCTGGGCTCCTGGTAGGAGGGGCGAAGGGGAGGGTTGGTCTTTTCCTGACCACATTGTCTTTTGAGGGAGACCTGTCAGACATTTCCAATCCACAAGTTCCTTAGCTAAAAGGTGGTCTTATTATCATTTCTATGTCTTTGGCCGGTTAAGGGGTGGTATTTGACCTCCTGCCTTCCACAGGGAACCTGAAAGTTTCTTAGTGATTATTATGCTAAACCATGAATTGAAAGGCTGGGCTGTCCTAGTCTACCATCTGATGGAGTTTTCTTTTGATTTACCAAGGGAGTAGGGTAGACTGCCAGCTTGGTCTGCAGTAAAATGTAATTTTAAAAATGTCTGAACGCTTCCTAAAACCTGCCTATGGGAAATTTATCTACCTATGTCTAACTTATTCTAGTTACCTTGCCTCAGTTTCTTGCTTCACTTAATATTTGAAACAGCTCAGTGAAATAGGTATAATAATGAGAGTTTTACATATAAAAACAGATATTCCTAGTGTTACAGAAATTTCCAAAGATTATAGAGTTGGTTATTGCATGTTTTCTGACTTCAGTGCAGATTCAATATAATACAATTCCTCCAACTAAAGGAAGTGATTAGATTTTAGAGGGAATTGTTTCTTTTCAATCATCCCTGCTGTAGACAGCAGAATAAACTCAGATATAATCCACTGAATGTGATTTACATAGTGAATCTGAGGAAGAGCAGAGACTCAGAGGTCAAAACAAAAGGCTGAGAGTCTAGGTGAGGGTGGGATATCCAGAAGGAGCTAAGGTTGCCAGAGTCACCTGAGATGGCTGGATCCACAATAGGACATGGAAGAGAAACTGCTCAGGGTAAAGGGAGTCATGATGGAACACATCTATGAGGACCAGGGGAAGTTGTGGCTCAAAGCTCATTTTTCTTCAGAGGGCATGTGTAAAGGACATGCTGGAAACAGAATCAGGTGCTGGTTCCTCGAGTGCCCTAAGCCAACTCTTCAAGGCTCCAGCCTGGGGGAGGCTGTGACTGGCTAAAGCCTCTCTAGATCCCAGCCCCAAATGTAGCTCCCAAGGATTCACTGAATTACAGGAACAAGGAAGCAGGGGTCAGTCAGGAATGACCCAGCATGTGTCTGGTTGTGCAACAGCCACCTCCCGACTCTCCCAAAGCCAAGCTTGGACCCTATAAAAGATGCATACCTGGCTCCAGCACCTCATCTGCTCTGTAATTCCCAGGGATGTGGCTGTGTTTCAGTGTGTGACCAGGGTGAGTGGGAATCTGGGCGATCAGAGGGTCTGAGCAGGACAGGGGGATGGGAGGAAGGAGGAAGGCTGAGGAGAGAGAGTTGTGTGCTTACTTTCTGCCATACTAAGCAGGGATAAGACTCAGTCTGCTTTGGATCTCTTGAATCTCTGGGTTTGCTGGAGCTGGCTCACGTAGGCGAGGGTAGCTAACTGTGCACATCTTTCCCAATTCTGTGTTCAGTGACTTCACACTGGTAGCTTGAAAAAGCCAGGTTGGGATTATTTACACCATGGAAATTGAAAAATGCTTCAAACCCGGTCTTTTAATCTGGAGTCCTCATAGTTAAACATTTTTCAGAACACCCTGTGTGTGTCCTGTAACACTTCACTGGGAGCTTGGGCTTCCTAAGGAGAATGAACACTTCGGGGGGCTGTGCATACTTTATGCAGGCTTGGGAGGATGGAACAATATCAGATTTTTCCTGAGAGGAAGAATAAGAAGCTCATTCTGTTGATTTTTAAAATCTACATGCTTTTATCAGGAGGAAAGTGTCAAGTTGTTTCTTTCAGGTTACTGATATGACTGCATGATCTAAATATCACTCTTCTTCTGCATATATTGACTTTAGAAAAGGTATAATTAAGACCTTTGGTTTTAAATATTTAAAGAGTTTTATTATTATCTTTTAGGTTGACTGAACTACTGCCAGAATGTCCTGCCAGCAAAACCAGCAGCAGTGCCAGCCCCCTCCCAAGGGTCCTCCCAAGTGTACCCCCAATTGTCTGCCCAAGTGTGCTCCCAAATGCTCACCCCAGTGCTCAGCTCCATGTGCCCCTCCAGTTTCTTCCTGCTTTGGCTCCAGCTCTGGTGGCTGCTGCAGCTCTGGGGGTGGCAGTTGTTGCCTGAATCATCACAGGCCCCATCTCTTCCATGGGCGCAGGCACCAGAACCCTGACGGCTGTGAGTGCGAGTCCACTGGGAGCTCAGGCTGCTGCCAAGGCTCTGGGGGCTGCTGCTGACCTGGGCCATAGAGGAGCTCTTGGAGGATGTACCTGGTCAAGAATCTGCTCCAGCTGGATGCTTGTCTCTTTCCACTTCCTCTTATCCAATTCATGGGTTGACATAGAATCAGAAATTTCTGGGAAGAACTTTGTATTTGATTGGGCACCCCAAGTGCTTAACCTTAACAAGTCTTCTTTTCCTCTTTTACTTCATGTTATAATAAAGCTCCGATTTCCTGCTCACAAAATGGTCTTGGTTATTCGTCTCTCTTTTTTGGTAATTTTTAATGTCCTCCAAAGGTCAGGGCCTCAAAGACTTGTTTATGATGCCATGACAGGACCCGAGTAAGTACTAAGTGAAAGGCTGCTCTGAGGAACTGATTCCCTCCAACTGGCCAAAGTAACATTGTTTCTCCCCTTCAAGTTAAAAAAATGTTCTCATTTTCTGTGTGTTTAAGAAGTTGAGGAACGTTGGGAAGCTTTGTAGACTTGTCCTTTCCTAGGGAGAAAGACAAATCTCCATTTAACAGAACTTCCCTGCTGTTAGGATCAAAAGTTGGATAAAATGCTTGAAATAAATGTTGAGACCCTTCCTCCCCTACATACAGCATGTGGTCACTCAACTCCCTTAAAGGGGATGAGTTTGATTAAGATGGGCTTTTGACTTGCTGCCTTGGATACCTGGTCTCTCTTCTTCTCTGTGTTGGATCTGCTTTCCAGGACCCTCTGTGTTGGATCTGCTTCCCAGGACCCTGTCTGCCACCTGGCCCACATGCTGGCAGGTAAATGATGAGTGATGAAGACGTGTATTAGAAAAAATACTCTGGGTACATAAGCAAAGGAAATAAAATCAGTATCTCAAAAAGAAAAAATACTAATGTCTGACTTACAAAATAAAAAGGATGTAAGGTGCATGATGCTCTAGGGAAGAATGGACCTCTTCTCCAACAGTATTTGTCTTCTTTGCCCAATCACTGTCAGATATGAGGGTAGAGAAGCACCAGGAGGATTTGGGGGATATTTGGAGGGAAGCAGGGACACAGCAGGAGAACCAAGAACTAGTACTCTTTAGATTCAGGCTGACAGCATCTACATGAAGATGACAAATTCAGCATAGAGAAATTCTGGCCAAGATGGAGTCTCTTATCAAGAGGTTCAGCTCCCTCCTCACTCTCACTGCTGCTAAGAAAAAACCCAGCTGCTTAACTGGTTTGAGATGCTGTCCTCTCTCACATTTTTTTTGAGTTGGAGTCTCGCTCTCACCTAGACTGGAGTGCAGTGGCCGCTCCCGGCCACTGCAGCCTTTACCTGCTGGGCTCCGGCGATCCTTCCGCCTCAGCCTTCCGAGTAGCCGGAATTACAGGCAAGCGCTACCATGCCCAGCTGCTTTTTAAATTATTTATTGTAGAGATGAGGTCTCGCCAAGTTGCCCAGGCGGGTCTCGAACCCATGGGCTCAGGTAATTCACTCACCTCAGCCTCCCAAAGCGTGGGATTACAGGCTGAGCCACTGAGCCTGGTCTCTCTCACATTTTAAATCACTCTCTGT
>CAUYQG010184345.1:0-17040 GCA_963574415.1 Tarsius wallacei
AGCTGGGGTCTGTTATTTATTATTAAAAGGAAATAAGGAAATGGTCGACTCATTTTTCTCGACCTCCTGATGTTATAAGAAAAAAGGTGGAAAAACATTCTTACACACCCCAAGGGGCACCTTTTTGCTGCAATCTCACCTCCATTATGCCTATGTATAATTTTTGCTGTCAAATGTCATAATCCATCTGCACATCTATTATCTCAATCATTAGCCTGCAACAAATAAAGAGGGAGCATTCTCAAGCCTATGCGCGCAATCCTTCAAAGTTAGGGAAGGTCCGTTGACAGGATCCATGGGGCTTTGCCTCCGTCATGGCCGCATTTTGCTGGGGCCTTGCTCCCAGCCGGCGTTTTTCCTGTTTTCAGGTCCCTTTTACCTTACTCTTACTAAAGATTGCAGCTCCCAGCATAGAAGTTAGGACTTTGTCAGATATACAGTGGGCAAATATTTTTTCCCATTCTGTGGGCTGTCTTCCTGCTCTCTTGAAGGTTTCTTTTGCTTTGCAGAAGCTTGTCAGTTTAATGAGGTCCCATTTGTCTATCTTATTTTTTAAGGTATTGGCCTTATGGTTCTGAATAGGAATTTGTTGCCAGTTCCAATTTCCATAAGGGTATCTCCTGCATTTTCTAAGATTCTTATAGTTTGAGGTTTTACATTTAGGTCTTTGATTCATTTAGAGTAAACTTTTGTGTATGGTGATAGGTAGGGGTCCTGTTTCAATCTTCTGCATATGGTCAGTCAGTTTTCCCACATCATTTACTGAATTGATTTTCCTCTCCCCAGTAGTTGTTGTTGGAAGCTTTGTCAAAGATGAGTTGGTTGAGAAATTGAGGCTTTGCTTCCAGAATCTCTATCCTGTTTCATTGATTTATGTTCCTGTTCTTGTGCCTATATAAGGCTGTTTTGATTACTGTAGCCTTAGAGTAAATTTTGAAGTCTGGAAGTGTGATAGCTCCTTCTTTGTTTTTTTTGCTCAGGATTGTTTTGGCTATTCATGGTCATTTATTTTTCCCTATGAATGTCTGTATTGTCATTTTCATGTCTGAGAAGAATGATGTTGGTAACTTAATGGGTATTGCGTTGACTCTGTAGATTACCTTTGGTAGGAAGAACATTTTAACAATGTTGATTCTTCCTATCCATGAGCATGGAATATTTTTCCATTTGTTTGTGTCTTCTTAGATTTCTTTGAGCTGTGTTTTGTAGTTCTCATTGTAAAGGTCTTTCACTTCTCTGGTTAGGAAGATGCCAAGGTATTTCATTTTTTTGGTGTGGCTATTGTGAATGGGATTGTGCTTTTAATTTGGGTCTCTGCCTGCTTCTTGCTGGTGTATAGGAATGAATCTGTCTTTTGCACATATAGTTTATTCCATGAGACTTTGCCAAAGTCTTTTATCTGTGCAATGAGGTTTTTGACAGATTCTCTTGGGTTTTCAAGGTATAGGATCATGACATCCACAAAGAGAGATAACTTAACTACCTCTTTTCCTATTTGGATGCCCTTGATTTCCTTCTGTTGTCTAATTGTTCTAGCTAGGAATTCCAGTACAATGTTGAACAGGAGAGGTGAAAGTGGGCAACCTTGTTTTTTTCCAGTTTTCAGGGGAAATGCTTCCAATTTCTGTCTGTTTAGCAGTTCGTTGGCTGTGGGTATATCAAGATGGCTCTTACTATTTTGAGGTATGTTCTATCTATGCCAAGGTGTTCAAGGGTTTTTATCAAGAAGGGATGCTGGATTTTATCAAAAGCTTTTTCTGAATCTAATGATATAATCATATGATTCTTGTTTTTACATCTACTGTTATATTTAATTATGTATATGGTCTTGTGGATATTGAACCAGCCCTGCATCCTACTTGGTCATGGTGGATGGTTTTTGAGTTGTGTTCTTGGATCTGGTTTCCTAGAATCTTGTTGAGAATTTTTGCATCTATGTTCATCAAGTATATTGGCCTGTAGTTGTCTTTCTTTGTTGGATCTTTACCTGGTTTGGATATCAATGTGATGTTAGCTTCATAAAATGATTTGGGTATAGTTCCGTCTTTCTCAATTGCCTGGAATACTTCCAATAAGATTGGTATCAGCTCCTCCTTGCATTTTTCGTAGAATTCTGCTGGAAAACCATCTGGCCCAGGGCTTTTTTTTTTTTCTTGTGGGTAGTTTTTCATGACAAAGTCAGTTTCCTGAATTGTTATTGATCTATTTAGGATCTCAGTTTCTTCTTCTTTTGAACTTGGGAGGTTGTGTGCTGTCAGAAAGTCCTCCATTTCACTTAGGTTTTCAAATTTTTTTCCATACAAGTGTACATAGTAATCTCTGATAATCTACTGTATTTCTTTAGGGTCAGTTGTGGCTTCATTTTTTGCATTTCAGATTGTATTTATTTGGGTTTTCTCTCTTTTTCTTGGTCAGTCATCTATCTTATTTATCCTTTCAAAGAACCAGCTTTTTGTTCTGTTGATTTTCTTCTATGGTATTTTTGTCTTCTATGTCCTGTATTTGGGATTTTATTTTGGTAATCTGGACTCTTCTGCTGAAGATAGGGTTTTGGCAGTCTTGTTTTTCCAGCTCATTTAGGTTACTTGTTAGACTGCTAACTTATGATCTTACCATTTTCTTCATATATGTTTGTAGAGCTATGAATTCCCCTCCAAATACTGCTTTCATGGCATCCCAAAGGTTTTGGCAAGATGTTTCTTTATTTCCTTTTGTTTCAAGGAATCTTTTAATTTCTTCTTTGATTTCCATGTTGATCCAGGAGTTGTTCAGCATCATACTGCTTAGTGTCCATGTCTTTGTGGGTTTTGGGGGAAACTTGTTGTTGTTGATACTTCTTTTTATTCCACTGTGGTCTGCGAAAGTGCATGACAGTATTTCAACCTTATGAAATTTTTTAATACTTGACTTATGGCCATGGATATGGTCAATCTTGGAGTACATTCCATGAGGTGATGAATATAATGTATAATCCATGGTGGTTGGGTGGAGTGTTCCATAGGTATCTATTCGGTCCATTTGGTCAAGCATCATTTTGAGATTCCATATCTCCTTGTTGATTTTTTGCCTTAATGATCTATCTAGGGTAGATAGTGGGGTATTAAAGTCCCCAGTTATGATAGAGTTAGAGTGAATATATTTTTTAAGTTTACTTCATAGTTGTTTTATAAAAGCTGGTACTCATATTTGGTGCATATATGTTTAGGATGGATATTTCTTGCTGATGAATTGAACCTTTTATCATTATGTAGTGTCCTTCTGTATCTTTTTAAATTTTTGATAGCTTAAAGGTTATTTTGTCTGACATTAAGATTGCAACTCCTGTTTTCTTTTGCATTCTGTTCACCTGAAAATTTATTTTCCATCCTCTAACTTTCAGTCTGTGAATGTCCCTTCTAGTGAGATGCAGCTCCTGAAGACAGTAGACTGCTGCATCATGTTTCTTTATCCAGCTTTCCATTCTATGCCTTTTCAGTGGTACATTTAGTCCATTTGCATTAAGGCTGATTATTGAGATGTGAGAGCTTATCCCTGTCATTACGCTTTTATAGACTTTGTTGTTGCTTGTTTACTTATTTGTTTGTTGATTTTCTTTTGATTTTTGGGTGATTTATATGTGTGTTTTCAATCTTGCAGTTGCAATGCATGATTTATTGGTTCTTTGTTTTCTTGCATTCTTGGAAGGAACATGGTTGGTCTTTTTTTTCTTACTTCTTTGCTTAATATCTTCTTAAGTGTTTCTTGTAGAACTGGTCTGGAGGCAGCATACACTCTTAGAGATTGAATGTCTGGGAAGGATTTTAATTCTCCATCACTGACAAAGCTTAGCTTAGCTTGGTAGGAAATTCTTGGTTGGAATTGTTTATCTTTGAGTGTTTTGAAGATTGGGCTCCATTATCTTCTAGCCAGCAGTGTTTCTGTAGATAAGTCTGCTGCTATTCTGATTGGTCTTCCCTTGTAGGTGATCTGACCCTTCTGTCTTGCTGTCTTTATGCTTTTTTCTTTTATATCTACTTTGTGTAAGCAAATTACAATGTATCTAGGAGTTGGTATTTTTATTTGATGCCTTGCAGGAGTTCTCTGTATCTCTTGCATTAGGATTGTCATGTCTCTGATGAGATGCAGGATGTTTTCTTGGACAACCTCTTGGAATGTTTGTTCCAGGCTGCTCTAATTCTCCTTATTTGCTTCAGGGATGCCTATCAGTCTTAGGTTTGGACTCATAATATAGGCACACTTCTCCTGAAGGCTTTGTTCCATCTTTTAAGTTTCCTTCCTATGTTTTTAACAGATTGAGTTAGTTCAGATTTTGGTCTTTACATTCTGAGAGTCTTTCTTCTGCCTGGTTAATTCTGCTTTCTATGCTTGTCAGCTTATTATTTATTTCATTTACTGTGTTATTTATAGTTTGCATCTCAGTCATTAGTTCTTTTAACTTTTCATCTTTCTTTTCTTGGTTCTTGTTCATTTTTTCATCCATCCCTTGATCTCTGCATTTGTAGTCTGAGACCAGTCAATCTAGGTGCTCTTCATTGCTTGAGTTCCAAAGTCTGTATACTTGTGGACTATCCTCTTTGGAATTTATGTGGTGTCTGTGGTTCTTCTTTGGTTTTTATTCATTTGTGGCAGATTTTTATGTTTTCTTTACTTCTGTTGCTCAGTGAGAAAGGGGGTAGTTTTCAATTCTTTTTGCTCAACCTTCTATTCTCCCTGGAATAAAGCCTCTGGACTAGTTTGATTTTTGGAGCTAGGTTGGAGCAGGGAAGCTATGTTACTCCCTTGCAGACTTGAGATTTGAATGAAGTGTGTTAGGGACTGCTAAAATTCAAAAGCTGCCTGACAATCACAGTGTTTGCTGATTGGTGTGTGGGTCTCCAGGGGTCTACTTCCCACCACCTAACAGTATTTCCATACAATGGGAGCATATGTATCTCCTCTGGGTACAAAATAATATGAAGGAAGGGAAAGAGTTAATTAAGAGAGAATGTGGAGGGGATGACAATGGAAAGAACAAAGGAATGAAGGAAAAAATATAAACTGGCAAACAGGGAGACAAGCAAAGAGAGAGAGAGAGAAAGAAAGAGTGAGAGAAAACCAAACCAAAACAATCACATAAAGAAAACAAAATGAAAAAACAAAAACAAAGAAAGAAGAAAAAACCCAAACAGAACATAAACAAACCAACAAGAACCCCAAGGAAACTAAAACCGATTATATGATAAAATTTTCACATTCATATATGTAGCTTTATTGGACAGAAAGAAGAAGGAGAAGGGGTAAAAGAGAATGAAATACCCACTCCCAATAAGCTATATTTTAAAAAAATAGGTAGAGTCACGTAGATAAAAAAAAAAATAATAATCCCAAGCAACAACCACAACAAAAAAACGATGTAATTCTTGAACACCCTCTTTCAGCAGTTTCAAGACTTCAGGTTTCTAGTAGGAGTGATCCACGCACTGCTTCTCTTAGCTGGTGGCAAAGGGGAGGGGTTTCAGAAGGGAGGAGCTTCCAACTTTTAAATCTGTCTACCTGTTCATTCTTTGCGGTTGGGGAGAGGTTGGAACGTGTCCTCAGCTGATCACCTGTTTAGCCCTTTCCATGTGTGCTGATACTAACATTGGCTGCCTGAGTCACAGGTCTCACAAATCACTGGGGAAAGGGTGTAGGGTCACTTTAAAACTCACCCCTACTCATCCGCTGTGAACGGAGACTGGGTTCTTAGGTTGCAGTGCAGACCGCAAATCCTTCAAATCTACCCCCTGTTTACCTCGTGGAGTTGCAGAAGACTGTGACCTGCCCCAGCTAATCCACTTAATGTTCTGGTCTCTCCATGTGTATTGCTCAGAAAGTTACCCACCTGAGTCACACGTCTCGTGGATCAATGGAAAAAAGGGTGCTGGGTCACTTTAAAACACATCACCATTTTGCTGTGATCTAAGGCTGAGTTCTGCAGAGTTGCCACCTCAGACCACAAATCCTTCAGTTGGGGGATGGGGCATCCTGGTCTCCTAGGCTGGGACTCTGGTTGGGTTACTCTGGTATATTTTCTCATAGTTCTTGTTGCTGGTGTCTGACCTGTGACAAAGGTTGCAACAGCAGGCAGCGCCTGTGCAGGTGATTTTCACCATTTTAATCCTTTATTTTTTCTTTTCTGGGTGGTGCTGTAGAGATGGTGCCTGCCCCTGGGCGGAAGAGCACACTGAGGTCCAAGCAGCTGCGCAGGAGCCATAGCAGGAAATCTCGGTCCTCTCCTTTCCACGTCTCCACTCGATCAGACAGTCTCACAACTTTTGCTAACACCCTAGGGTGAATACTGGTCTCTTCACCCATTCATTTATGCAGAGACTCGCACTCCAACTGCCTCCATCGCCATCTTGGAGCCCGCTGCCCTTGCTATTTAATAAAAAGCCTATTTCACTTGTATGGGAACCTACTGGGTGGAACACACCAATTTGAACTGGTGAGACAGGCCCATCAAACTTCTTCCAATAACAAATGGCAAAGGGGCCAAGTCTCAACTCTGGCTCCTCTCCCTGTAGTTAAAGATCCATTCCACTTGTAAAGAGACCTGCTGGGCCACTGGGACAGTTTTCTAGACTCTAATCTCTGGTCAATGTTCCCACACAGCACCAGGACCTTCCTTTGTATATCTGGGTTGGAAAGCCACTTCAAATTTGGAACCCTCACAAAACTCACAGAAATCCTGACCTTAAAGTATCCTCCAGTGCTGAGATGACTGATGTGGTGACAGGCTTAAGGAACAAATCAGTAAGTTGTCTTAGAATCTGTGGAAGGCCCTTTGAAAAAGGGCAGGCACAAACAAAGCCAGACTGGAAAGACTAAGATAAAAACCTAATCTGTCATTGAACAGACATCGTTGCTCTTCCACAAGCATTAAGAACACTTAAGGAACTATCATCTCACCAAATGAACACATTAAGGTGGCACAATGAAGTTGTGGAGATGTATGATATCTCAGACAAAAATAATTCAAAATAGCTGTTTTAAGGAAGGTCATCAAACTTGAAGAAAACACAGAATCAATTTACAAATGTATCAGGGAAATTTAAAAAGAGAAATGTTAAAATTAAATGAAAAATGCTATAAAGTTCATGAAGAGCAGAAATGCTCAAACAGAATAAATAATTAGTGAGCTTGAAGAAAGACTAGTAGATAATACAAGTCAAATATACAGTTGACAAGTATTTTTTCCCATTCTGTGGTCTGTCTTCCCACTCTCTTGATGGTTTTTTTGCTTTGCAAAAGCTTTCCATTTTCATGAGGTCCCACTTGTCTGTCTTGTCTTTTGTGGCATGGGCATTTGGAGTTTTGATTAGGAATTGGCTTCCAGTTCCAATTTCCATAAGGGTGTCTCCTGCATTTTCTAAGGTTCTTATAGTTTTAGGTTTTACGTTTAGGCCTTTGACCCATTTAGAGTTGAATTTTGTGTATGTTGATAGGTAGGGGCCTTGTTTTAATCTTCTGCATGTGGTCAGCCAGTTTTTCCAGCACCATTTACTGAATAGTTTCTCCTCTCCCCAGGGGTTGTTGGTGGAGACTTTGTCAAAGATGAGTCGGTTGAGAAATTGAGGGTTTGTTTCTGGAATCTCTGTCCTTTTCCATTGGTCTATATGCCTGTTCTTGTACTAATATCAGGCTGTTTTGACTATTGTAGGCTTATAATAAGGTTTAAAGTCTGGAAGTGTGATACCTCCCACTTGTTTCTTTTGTTGAGAATTGTTTTGGCTATTCGTGGTCATTTATGTTTCCATACGAGTTTCTGTATTGTCATTTTTAGGTCTGAGAAGAATGATGTTGGTAATTTAATGGGTATTGTGTTAAATCTGTATATTGCCTTGGGTAGGGTAGACATTTTAATAATGTTGATTCTTCCAACCCATGAGCACAGAATAATTTTTCATTTGTTTGTGTCACCTTTGATTTCTTTGAGCAGTGTTTTGTAGTTTTTATTGTAAAGGTTTTTCACTTCTCTGGTTAGAAAGATGCTAAGGTATTACATTTTTTGTTGTTGCTATTGTGAATGGGATTGTGCTTTATATTTGGGTCTCTGCCTATTTGTTTTTGGTGTATAGGACTGCAACTGTCTTTTGCACGTTGATTTTGTACTCTGAGACTTTGCCAAAGTCCTTTGTCAGTGCAAGAATGTTTTTGACAGATTCTCTTGGATTTTCAAGGTATAAAATCATATCATCAGCAAAGAGGGATAAGTTTACTTCCTCTTTTCCTATTTGGGTACCCCTGATTTCCTTCACTTGTATGATTGCTCTTGCTAGGACTTCATCAAAAAGTTGAACAGCAGGGGTGAGAGTGGGCAGACTTGTCTTGTTCCGGTTTTCCAGGGAAAATCTTTAATTTCTGCCCATTTAGCAATTAATCACAAGAAATGTAAATAAAAACTAAGATACCACCCAACTCCAGTCAGGATGGCCATCATCAATAACTCAAAAAACAACATATGATGGACAGGATGTGGGGAAAAGGGAGCACTTCCACACTGTTGGTGGGAGTGCAAACTAGTACAACTTCTGTGGAAAACAGTGTGACAAATAATAAAAGATCTAAAAATTGACCTTCCGTATGACTCAACAATCCCCCTTCTGGGAACATACCTAGAGGAACTCAAATCACTCTATGAAAAAAATACCTGGCCATGCATGTTTATTGCGGCATTATTTACCATAGCAAAATCATGGAACCAAGCATGCTGCCCAACAAATGAGAACTGGATAAAAAATGTTGTGCATATACACAATGAAATACAACACAGCCATAAAGAAGGACAAAATTATGAACTTTGTAGTAACTTGGATGGATTTAGAGTCTTTAATACTGAATGATTTATCACAGAAACAAAGAACTGAGTATCACATGTTCTCAATCATAAACAGACCCTGAACAATTACCATAATACTTTTAAAAAGGGATTGGCAGTAGTGGGAAACTGTCAGGGGAGGGAGATGTGGCACGCTTCATCAATAAGATAAGCATGCCTGATCTCAAACTAGGCAAAGTGGGGACCAAAGTGAGGCCCAAACTTTATGTGTACATGACCATATGCATACCTAATCCTGAATTGTATCCTACATCCTTAAAATAAAATAAAAAAAGAAAATATAAGTTAAAGGTGAAAAAATGAAAAGAAATGAACAAAGCCTGTTGGATCTGTGGGATAATGTCAAAAGCAGGAAACATTTGGGTTATTTAAGTTAAAGAGGAAACTAAGAAAACAAAAGCTTAAGAAGCTTATTTAAAGAAATAATAACAGAAAAGTTTCCAAACCTGGAGAAAAGTATAAGTATCTAAATACAGAAAAATCAAAGGTCACCAATCATAATCAATCCAAATAAGAATGCTTCAAGATATATTATAATCAAACCCTCAAAGGTCAAAGACACAAAGAGGATCCTGGAAGCAATGAAAGAAAATAAATAACAAATAAGAAAAGTTGAATATAACTGGCAGTAGTCTTCTCAGCAGAAACCCCACAGGCTAAGAGGAAGTGGGAAAATCCATTTAGAGTGCTCAAAAAAAAAAAAAAAGACAACCAAGAATACTGTGTCTAGAAAAGTTATCCTACAGAAATAGAGACAAAGACTTCCCCAGGCAAACAAAAGCTGAGGAAATTTATCACTACCAGACTTGTTGTACAAGAAATGCCAAAGGTAGTTTATCAAACCAAATGAAAAGAATGTTAACATGGTTGTTATTCTAATATTGTAATTGTGATTTTTGAATCATATATATCTTTAGTAAGAAGACTGAAAAACAAAACTATTAAAATAATAACTGCAACAATTTGCTCAGAGATATGAAATAAGAATTATGGTATCAAAAATTGAAAAATGTTAGAGGAGAAGGGAATTATGTGTACAGGTTTTGTGGGAGGGTGCTGTTTACGTTTTGTCTGATCAAAGTCAAATTGGTAACAGTTTTAAATACATTTTCTAACAATAGAATGTTTTTTGTAAATCTCATGGTAACCACAAAGCAAAACTTTTAATACATACACTAAAAATTAAAAGTAATAGATAAAAACATATTACAAGAGAAGAATCACTTAACCACAAAAGAAGACAGTAAGAAAAAGAGTAGACTAACAAAACAACTAAAACACAAGTAACAAAATGGCAATAATGAAGTCACTATCCACCAATAATAACACTGAATGTAAATGGACTAAAATCTCCAATTAGAAAACATTGAATCACTGTGTGAATAAAAAAAAACAAGACTCAGCTACATGTGGCCTATAATAAACTCACTTCACCTATAAAGATACACATGTATCGAAAGTGAAGGAGTGGAAAAAAATAATCTATGCAAATAGAAGCCAAAAAGGAACAGAAGTAGCTATAGTTATATTAGATAGAATAGACTTTAAGTCAAACTTATAAAAAGAGACAAAGAAGGCTATTATATAATGATTAAGGGGTCAATTCAGGAAGAGGATACAAGTAATGAGAAATAAAAAATGAAATTCTAAGTCTCCCAATGGACTGAATGGACTGCCTCTTGGCCAGGAATCCTCAGAAACCTTGAAAACTGAGTTCCTGGCCATGACTGGATGTGAGGTCAGACAGCCTCATTATACCTCTCCCTCTCTAACCACCACTAGGCTTTCCTTCCTAAGAGTTAAACAGAAATCAGTCATTTGAAAATATTCATTTCACTCCTGACATCAGTCTACTGCCTGATGCTGACCCTTTTGTGTTTTCAACAGAATGACTCACCAGCATTCCTTTCTGGTAAGAGACCACCAATCATAGACTGTTTCTGGTTGGTTTATAGAAGATGTGCAGAGAGAGTTTTACTGTCCTCTGCTTCACTGTCTGACATCAAAGGACTGACTGCAAACTCTACCCCTAGATCATGGTAATGCTGCCATTTTTTGAGCATGGATCCCACGCAGAAGCTTAAAGCTCAATTGCACATGTTCATATTTCTACTTTCATAAACGTAAATGACTCCTTTTATAACTTTTTGAGCATGTATATTTGGCCACCTGTTCAGTATAAATCTTAGTATGAGTCTTCCTTGAAGTGTTTGTCTCTGGTTTCTGGCCAGAGACTACACTTCCCAGCCTGTCAGAAGGGTCACCCTGCCAAACCTTATGAGAAATAAAGCTTTTCTTTCCAAATTTATAAACCTCACTATTCTTCATTTGAAAAAAAAAATATATATATATATATTCAACAGTGGAGCGCCTCAATATATAAAGCAAATATTAATTGATTTAAATGGAGTGATAGACTGCAATACAATAAGAGTAGGAGACTTCAACACTCCACTTTCAACAATGGAAAGAATATCAAGGCAGAATATCATCCAGACAGAATATCAACAAAGAAACATTGAAGTTAAGCTATATTTTAGACCAAATGGATGTAACAGAAATTTAAAGAAACATTTCATTTAGCTGCTACAGAACATACATTTTTCTCATCAGCACAAGTAAAATTCTCCAGGATAGATCATGTCAGCCAAAAAAAAAGTATCATCTATGTTAAAAATGTTGAAATTATATAAAGTATCTTTCCTGACCACAACATAATAAAACTAGGAATCAATAACATAGGCACTATAGTTATTTCTGATAAACATAGACAAAAATTTTCACAAAATGCTAGCATACATAATTCAATAACACATTAGAAAGATCATTCATCACGATCAAGTGGGACTCTTACTAGGGTTTCAAGAATGGTTCAGTATATGTAAACCAATAAATGTGATATACCATATCAGTCAAATAAAGAACAAAAATCATATGATAATGTCAATAGGTGTTGAAAAGCATTCAGTTAAATTCAGCGTCTATTCACGACAAAACTGTTAGACTAAGAAGAAACTTTCCTCAAACTGATAAAAAAGCCATGTATGACAAGTTCACAGCTAATATCATATTGAATGAGAGAAAATTAAAGCCACTGAATTCTGGAACAAGATTTCACTAAGATCTGAAACTAGATAAGTATGCCCACTTTCAGGAATTTTATTAACTTAGTACTGGAAATCTTAGCAAAAGCAATTAAGCATGAGAAAGTAATAAAGGACATCCAGATTTTAAAGAAAGAAGTCAAATTATCCTGGTTTGCAGATGAAATGATATTTTATTTAGTAAAACCTAAAGTTTCTAAATCCATCCAAGTTGCAAGTTTTGTAAATTTGTTCTTCTCTATATAAGGTGAAATTTTTCTTACTCTTAGGAAGATATTTTTTTGTGCTTGGTTAGTTCTTTTTTGTTGTTGTTGTTGTTGTTCTATTGTTCTAGAATAGTGTTTTCTCATAGCATTATTTAAAACAACAGCAACAGCAAGCTTACAGTTTGTTTTGTTTTAAGATTTGCTGGTACTGTTCCCTCTTCCACTATTATCTGGAAAAGGTCTGCTTTAGCATAAATCCTACCGAGGTTTTCTTACTGAGGTCTTCTGGAGATTGGAGCCTGCAATGTCATTTTACTCCCACTACTATACTCAGTTCGGTTCACAGAAATTTCCAGTAAATACTTGTAAAACTACTTTTACATTCTTTGAGTCTCATTGCCAGCATATATAATTTTGTTTTTCCTCTGTTTTCTTCTAAAAATTTGCTAACACCTATGAGGCATTTTGCTCTTTTGGTATTTCCTTAGCCACATGTACTGGAGTTTGTAAGGAAACTTGCTATTTTGTTATATCTGTCTGTGTTTGTTTTGTTTATTTTTATTTGTGGTGTAATAGATACTGTGTATGATTCGCACTCTACCATCTCATAATTTAATTGTTGAAGCTGATTACAGAGTTCATTAAGATTAATTTTATTTTAATATTTTTTGTATTTTTAAAAGATTACCTTAAAGAAAAGTTAAAAATGATCTCTGTTGTATCACTGCCACCTTTTCAGATTAATCTCTTAATTCCATTAGTTTTAAGATTAAATAGATATGAAATTGTTTTATTACTTTTTCTTTTGAAATAGTAACTCCTAATATTTTATTCTTAATTCTAGATACAAAGTATTTTTGAACTGTCTAAAATGTCTAAGATTGATCTTGGTCAATTCATAGAAGATAGATGGACATTGATGAATTAATAAATTTTTAAAAATTGAGAAGCAGAGAGGAGTAGCTTGTCACTCTAACCCATCAAGTTAATGTCACTACTAATTACAGACACAGCTTTTCTAAGTTTTTTTTTCAGTACCTTGAAAAAAAATGCTACATTTACCCTTATTAATGTTATGTGTCTCCTCTCCCTAAACCAGCCAAAGTGAGAACCAACGGGAGGTCCAGACTTCACCTGTATGTAGACCACTTATGCACCTAATCTTGACTTGTACCCCACATCTTAAATAAAATAAAATAAAATAAAGAAAGAAAAGAAAAGAAAAGAAAAGAAAAAAATGGCACATTTAAATCCCAAATATTGACTTTTCACAATCATGAGACACTTTTTAATAATTCTGTTGTTACATTTTTTGTGACAATACAAAATGTGCATTCAAATTTACTGCACACAGTCTATCCCAAATATTTTGACAGATGGTTGTAATATTTCAAGTATGTCTGCAATAGATCAACACATCTATGTGAATTATTAATGTCTTCAAATATTTTAACTGAGGTCTATTTTATTTATGTTGTTTAAATATTTTTCAACCCCATAAATGTGAATTACAAATATAAAAACTATAAAAATGATAAGTTAATTATAGAGATGGAACTACCCAAGTTTTAATGGGAGAAAATATCAAAAAGTAACAAATTAATAAAAAAATAACCTTGGGAGGTCCTACTAAGAAATTTGCCATTTGAAGATTAAAGAGGCAGGCAAATTTGGTAAGAAATCTTGTTTAGTTAAATTTATCTGATTCATGCAGAAATCAGAGTAAAAGTATTTTATTACCATAGAAGGTAAACGGTGTTTCTGCATTAAACTAAGTAGCTGAAATATTTATTCCAGAGCTCAGTCAACAACTATTTCTTGTATATTATCTGCCAGGAAGTTTCTATGCATTGGGGATTCAACAACAAAGAAGAAAGTCTCTGATTTGATAAGTTTGCACTGTGTTGCAGAAACTGGCAACCTATAGCCCATATGCTAAATTTAACTTGCTACATATTTTAGTATGACGCTCAAACTAATAAGGATTATTAAATATTTTAATGGCTGGAAAAAAACCAAAAGAACAATATTGTGTAATATACGTCTACTTCTATATAGAAAAAATTTCCCAGTTTCTGTTTTATTAAATGTAACATAAAAATTACATCATTTAAGAACAAAAGAAAATTAAAGCAAACATATCATATAGATTTATTTTGCATAAAATATACAAACTCTAATATTTACCTAATTGAACAAGAAAATCAACACAAAACAACTTTAGCAGATAGTTTTAAAAGGTATAAAGTACTAAAATCTGTGAAAATGCAATGTACAAAGGTGAGGTAGGAGGTTTTGCCCAGTTTAAGTTTACAATTATATTTTTTAAATAGGTAAAAACTTGACTAAGATCTCTAAGTTAAAGATTTCTCTAAAAGCTAAAAACTCATAAGATACATAAGTTTGTTTTTTTTTGTCTTTTTAAAGCAAGATTTTTTGAGAGGACAGAAAAGCTCCCACAGTGGAGGGGACCCCAGGAGATTGACCAAGAATACATAAGATTTTGAAACACATAATATTTTATTTTATCTTGTGTTATTGTGGTACAAACATGTAACACGAGATCATCTTCTCAACAAATTTTTAGATATACAATACATTACTGTTGACCATTGGTTCAGTGCTGCACATCGATTTTTAGAACATATTTATCTTGCTTGACTAAAGCTTTATGCCAGTAAGTCGACGAGTAACTTCCCATTTCCCCTACCCCCAACCCCTAGCAACCACCATTGCACTCTTTGATTCTATGAATTTCAGTATTTTAGGCACCATATATAAATAGAATCATGCATTATTTACTCATCAATGCCTGGCATATTTTAGTTAGTATAATATCCTGTAGTATTTATCCATATTACGACATATCACATTTTTCATAATTTCCTTTTTTAAAGTTTAATAGTATTTGTGTGTGTGTGTGTGTGTGTGTGTGTGTGTGTGTGTGTGTGTTTTCTTTATCCATTCTTCTGTTAATGAACATTTAGGTTATTTTCATATACTGTCTATTGTGAATAGTGCTGTGATAAACACAAGAGGGTGAATACCTTTTCAAGATTCTGATTTCATTCCATTTATTTTGTGAAGGACAAGTCACATGTTGATATGACCAGGAAAGTGAATTAGAGCACTAAAACCTTTAGCATTTTTGAATGATTGTGCTAAACTGGCTTCATTTTAGAAGTAGTCATAGTCATAAATGACTTTGCTTATTTGTTTGTAGCATATGTTAACTGGCTCATCATTTTCATAGCAGTGCTAAAGGTCAGGCAACGTCCCTGCAGAATGTTTTCCATGTGTTTTTAATATTTATAGAGGATGTGTCACATATATTTATGAACATGTTCTGTAACTGATTATATGTTATTCTTCTTTTAAAGATAAGATTAATGACAGAATACCATGAACAAAGCACCTATGAATGTGTAATGTGTACAATCTATATAAAGTTCATTTTCAGTATTACCTAAGAAACAAAAAACAAACTTTGCATAATAGAAATACATTTTAAAATTGGAAGACATAATTGTATAAAAAGGTCTATCATTCCAGGTTTAAACTACCAATTAGTGACTAACACACAGGAGGCACTCAAAAATGCATAATTATATTTGTCATCAGCATAACCATCACCACCATCATCATCCAATTTTGCACAACGCTTTTAAATTAGATCTCCACTAATTAAAATAAAAAGACATTTTAAACATCACTGAGATTATACCAAGGACACCATAAAATGATTTGGGGTATATTTGCAAAGTCTTGTCTTTGCATAGTTTAGACATATCTTGTTTATTCTCACAAAGTCTGTAGTGTATGGGCTTTAGTAGATTAACTTTCATAAAGCATTCTTGGATTTGGGGGTTCTACATTTTAATAAAATAACTCAATTCTTAATGGTGAGGTGTATATCTAAATTTAGATATTCCTATATCATAATCTTATTATGTATTACATATATAAACATAGTAATAAGATTATGATTGAGAAATTTTAGAAATACTTGCTGATCAAGTCAACTTTTGTTCATTAGGCTTTTTGTGTCTCTTTAAAATAAAGCTATTAAAAATTACATAATTTGAGAGGCTTACCATGGGGTTGCTATTATGCAGCTACATTACCTATGGGTAATGAGGAATACGAGCAAATCAAAGGATCACAAAACCCCAGTTCCTTTTATCTCTTCACGGTTTGCATGTCTCCAACCTCCCCTGCCACCAATATGGTGTTTTATTTTCTAGGGGTTAGAGAATCAGTCTAATTGCTGCTCTCCACTAATCAAAAGGGGAAAAAAATGACATGTTTATGATTTAGATGACAAAAAATACCCAATGCACAAAAAATTAAATATTCTCGAAATTATTATTGGTAACCTAAGCAGACTATCTTTGAAAGTTGTGCTTGTCTTCCTTCACGGAGATAGAAATTCATAAGAAATAAAGATTAAGCATAAACTGTAAAACTGTATTTAAAACATATACTTTTAAATTTACTGTCAATTTAAGGAGATTATGCTTTAAGGCTTACTTTGTTATAAATTTTATAGTTTACTTTTGGTTTAGGAAACCAAATAATTACTTTGGATAGGTTGTATGTAAAGATATGTGTATAAAAAGACAAAAGTATAGAATCATAAATACAGCAAATATTTCCAAGGAATTATAATTTTGTAGTGATAAGTTGCTTTATTGTGACTGTTTTCAATTTTTAGTTAAGACCATGAAATAAAACATTTTTTTTTTTTTTTTGAGTTGGAGTCTCACTCTGTCGCCCAGACTGGAGTGCAGTGGCCGCTCCCGGCCACCGCAGCCTCGACCTGCTGGGCTCCGGCGATCCTTCCGCCTCAGCCTTCCAAGTAGCTGGAACTACA
>CAUYQG010184347.1:0-13590 GCA_963574415.1 Tarsius wallacei
GCGCTACCACGCCCGGCTAACTTTTTGATTTATTGTAGAGATGAGGTCTCGCTTGCCCAGGAGGGTCTCGAACCCGCGGGCTCAGGCAATCCACTCACCTCAGCCTCCCAAAGGCGCGGGATTACAGGCTGAGCCACCGAGCCCGGCTTCAGATTGATTTTTTATCATGGTCAACAATATTCTTATTTCTTGAAAAAAAAAAACACATTTACTTTTTTTCATTTTTAAATCCAACCACTTTAGGCAAGAACTAATTCTGCAGCAGACCATTTAATGACTGGAACTCTCTAATCCTTTCCTGAAGAAAGGTCCCTTTCAAAAACAATCTTAGGCTTATAGTTAAAATTCCTCCTGGCCCACATTGGCTGGAGAGAGCCCCCAGGCTCTCCTGGCTCAGAACTGAGTCCTGGTCTACTTACAGTGTGTGTGCCAAGGCACAATAGGGCCCTATGGCTTGAGGACCCAGGGAGGGGTGCCTCATGGCTGGAGGTCAGATGCCCGTGGGGGAGGACGTTGGAGCCTTTTAGGGCAAAGAGGAAAAAAGAACTTTGGGGATGGCGCCTGGGCTTCCTGGGAAGCCCACCCATAGGAGAAGGCCAGCAAAGCGAAGGGCAGGACGGAGACTATGGGTGGAGGATAGATGGGGCTCGCTGCCCAGGACCAGGGAGGCAACCTGGGGACAGCAGGGGCAGAGACCTGGGGCATCCTGAAGATGGCGGGAGTGGGGGGCTGAGGGAAGGGTTGTAACATCAGAGTGGGGCTCTGCATCCAGACAAAAGGAGTTTGCTGCTTCTAAGCCCAAGCGCCTGTTGGGCATGCCTCAGCCCTGCAACAGGGCTGAAAGGACAAAGGGATCTGCCAAGGCTGGGGCGGGCAGGGAGGCCCAGGGAACACAACCAAACAGCAGCCGAGGGGTGACTGTCCCTGGCCTGTTCATCTACCACTGGTTCTTGGGGACCCCTCGACTGCAGTGTGTCCCGCAGAGCCTCCACCTACCTTTCTACATCATCCGCTGCTAGTTCCACATCCCACCTGTGGTGAGTAATGATACCCCCAAGATGTCCACGCTCTCATTGCTGGAACCTGTGAACCTGTTACCTTATATAGGGACTTCGCAAGTGTGATTAAGTCAAGGACTCTAATGGGGAGAGTATCTCAGGTTATCTGGGTGGGCCCCATCTAATCTGAAGGGGTCCTTATAAGTGAAAGCGTGAGGCAGAGGAGGAGGTCAGAGGGGTGCAGTGTGAGGACTCGCCCCATCGCTGCTGGCTTTGAAGACAGAGGAAGGGGCCATGAGCCAACGAACACAGGTGACCTCTAGGATCTAGAAAAGACAAGATGGCAGGTTCTCCTCTGGAGCTTCCAGAAAGGAATACCAACTTGATTCTAGCCTGGTAAGACCGTGGCAGACTTCTGAACTCCAAAACTATAAGATAATAAATGTGTGTTGTTTCCAGTCACTCAGTTTGTGGGAATTTGTTAGAGTGGCCATGGGAAACTTACACTCCTCGCTGCCCCATGTTCTAGACACAGGCTATCAACTAGGCTCGCCAAATGCACCTGTGCATCTTCTCCTAGGCGGCCCCTTCTGCCTGGAATATCCTTGCCCAGCTTGTCTGTGGGCCTAACTCCCACTCAGAACAATACTCCGCAGCTCAGGCTCTCAGAAGCCACCTTGTTCCACTCACCTCCCACCCCAGCAAGCTCTTCCTGCCGGTCCTGTAGTCTGTCACAGCACCTACTGCGTATCTCACTCCTGCCAGATGCTACCAGCTGTCTGGAGGGAGGAGGCTGGTCTTGGCCTTCTCTGTGCTTCTGGCACCTAGTGCAGTGCCTACCTGTCCACTAATGACAGCTGGTGGGCACGGAAGTGGATGAGTGGAGTCCCGCCTAGGGTCAAATGCGCAAGCCCTGCTTCTGAGTCCTGTGTTCGTGTCCTGGCTCTCCCACCTCCTTACAGAGCTTGACACTGGGCAGGTTATTTCACCTCTCTGTGCCTTGGCTTCCTTCTCTGTAAAATGGGTAAAAAAGAGGACGTACGCTTCCAGGTTGTGAGGGTTAGCTGAGTTAAGCTGTGAAACATTCACAATAGAGCCTGGCTGGAGATGTGGATCACTAGGTGTTATTTCTCATCGTTACTGGTTATACAGCAGACACCATGGCAGAAGGGAAGGAGATGAAGCCAGGGGCCTTGGGGGACTTCAGGAGAGGGCACCAAGGGCTGCATACGCCGTGCCTGGAACCTTCCGCTAGACACCGCTTGGGACGCCCAGCATTTCCGCCTCCAACTTCCTCTGTGAGAGTCTGGAGTGGGGCTCGCTGGTGGGTGGCAGCGGGGGGGCAGGGGGGGCAGGGAGGGGAGCTGCAGGGAACAGCGAAAGCTGGAGATCTTCATCAGCTTTGCTGTGGTGGAGAACGCAAACCATAGCTGGGAGAGAGGCGCGCATTTTATGAGAAACCAGCTACAGGCTAAAGGTTAACCAGAGTCATTTAAATGACAGGCATGTTTCCTGGCTTCATACAGCTCTGGAAAACCCCCAATGCATTTAGAAAAATGCAAAGCACATTATACAATTTGAAGGCCAGGGGATAGGTAGTAAAAAAAAAAGATAAATGCAAAAGATAATTTGGATGTGCCAACCTGAAGAACCAGGAAGTTGTGTGGGGCTTTTCTGCATGAGAATTTGGCAGGAAGAGGAAAGCAAAGGCTATCTCATCTTGAACCTCATACAAAAAATGGTGGCCCTGACTGGCCCGAGGGGTGCAGGGGAAGCTGGGATGAGGACTTTTAGCTGTTGATTATAAGCAAATGACTTCAGAAAGTCCTGAGGACTGGGGGGCCTCCCGGGTCTGGCTGTCTGACTCTGGCCTGGGCAGTCCCTGCTCGAAGCATTTTTATGACTCTGCCTGACACACAGCAGACCTTTCCAGGACTGGCGCTGGTTCAGGACAGCCAGGAGAGGCAGGGACAGCTGGGGTTTCAGTGCTGCAGGGTTTCCGGCTCTGCCAGGGAACCTCCTGCCTAGCCCACGCAAGTGATTATAAACAAGGCCTGACACAGAGCAGTTCAGCTGCTGTCTGGGCACACGTGCAGCCCGGGGATGGTACAGGAGACCACCCAACACCTAGGCACTTCCTCTCTCAGACAGGTGAGAGGACAAGTGATTTGTCTTCAGCTCTGGGAGAGGCACACTGTACGCAAGCGTAACTCCCATAAAATCACATGCACTCAAGAAGGCGGGAGGAAAGGAGAGAAGTGTCACAGCTTAAGTAGCACCCAGAAGGAGCATTAGGGGCAGAGGGAATGTGCTTCCCCCAGGGGCCTGGCTCCTCCTGCCTGAGCAGCCCTCAACGGTGCCTGGCATGGTTCTCCTGGGGGAAGAAACCAGCATCTCAGCCAATGGACAACACTTCCTTTGCAGCATGCTCAAGGACAGGGTCTGGACAGTGTCTACTGTGGGCTTGGAGTTCAGACCAGTTGTGCTGGGCGTCTCACTGAGATGTCACTTTCCTACAAAGGATCTGTGGTTTGGATGGCACATGGTTTCCACCTTAGAAGTTGACTTCAGAACCTAGAGAGCTGTGATTGCTGTACCATGCCACCAACACCAGTCTCCCAGATGCCCCTGGCTGACCAGGAGGTGGTCAAAGAGGACTCCTAGAGAAAATGATAATTCATGAGTAGCAAAGTCCAGACCAAGTGTTGAGTTCCAGAACACTCCTCCCTCTAGCCCCAAGGTTCTCAACACTGGCTACTCAATGGAATCCTCTAAGGGGCATTTGAAAATGCAAATGCTAGGGCCTTGCCCTGAGGGGTGGGGGTGGGGCAAGTGACCTTGAACATTTGGGAATGGGGCCTAGGTGAGGAGAGTTTGCAAAGCTCCTAAAGTGATTTTTAAGGCACACCTCAGGTTAGGGATCTGCATCGCAGCCCTCTCTGACAGAGAGCCCCAGGCCAGAAGTCACCTGCCACCCAGCACCCACCCTGGGCACAGCCCTGGCCTGGCCTCGGGGCAAATTAGCTGCCTCTAGGGCAGGTCCTCTGTGGCAAACCGACTTCCACTTCTATTTTCAAGCAGGTCAGAGTGGAAATGACAACTTAAGCTTTCCACTTCTATTTTCAAGCAGGTCAGAGTGGAAACGACAACTTAAGCTTTTAAATATCCCCAGCTTGGTATTCTGTACCTTTCCTTTTTTTTTTTTTTTTTTGAGTTGGAGTCTCACTCAGTTGCCCAGACTGGAGTGCAGTGGCCGCTCCCGGCCACCGCAGCCTCGACCTGCTGGGCTCCGGCGATCCTTCCGCCTCAGCCTTCCGAGTAGCCGGAACTACAGGCGCGCGCTACCACGCCCAGCTAAGTTTTTTGATTTATTGTAGAGATGAGGTTTCGCCTGCCCAGGCGGGTCTCGAACCCGCGAGCTCAGGCAATCCACTCACCTCAGCCTCCCAAGGCACGGGATTACAGGCTGAGCCACCGAGCCCGGCTTGTACCTTTCTTAAAAGCTTAGAAGAGTGAACAAAATTTGATATTCATCTGGAACATTGGTCCAGGCCACCTATGGTGCCAAACACCGTGCCAGCCACCAGGAACATGAAGATTGTCCCACAGGTGTTCTTAAGTCTTAAATTAGGACAATTGCTCTTTGTTTTTAATAGAGATTCTGCTGGCCGTTCCATGTCACTCTAGGTGCTTACTAAGCCTCAGCATTGATGTGTATTTGGTACTCTAGGAGATACTGTCCTGTACCCCCCGCCCCCACCAGCGGGTAGGAGGAAGATGCCAGCCTGTTTCCCATTCCTGTCCCTCCCAGAGGGTACGGGGCTGGAGGAAGAGGACTGGCTGAGAGCAGAATGGAGTGGGTCAGTGGCCGGGCCAGGCACTGGGGAGAGTGGCAGGCCGCTCCCTGGGCTGGGAGAGGTTGATGCACAGGGGAGGTGGCCTTCTCCCGACTTAGACCTTCTGTAAAGGTCATGCTGTCTGTCACTGGTTCAGTCTCCCCAGAGATTTGTTTTGGGTGTTCTGTGGTTGATCAGATATCAGGGCCAGAAGGCAACCCTCCCCTCCTGAGGCCTGAGCAGTCACGGGATCCTGTGTCACCCCCAGTGGCTGGCCTGGGGCGGGGGAGGTGGGTGAGTGGTGGGTGGAAACCAGCAACTTGGGGTGAGGAGCCCCGCGTAGGCGGAGCCCTAGACAGTTCGCCCAGTGGGCTGAGCAAGGGATGTCCTGAAACCCAACGTTTGTCCCCAACCCCGCTCCCCCCACGGATTACTGTTTCTGGTGGCATTCTTACTGTCTTCCCCAACCCACTGGCCAGACATTGTCAAGGAGGTGGCTTTGGCAGCACTGTGGGGCACAGCATGGGCAGGGGGCACACTAAAGCCAGTGCCCAGGGTGAAATCTCTGGGATAGCACAGAGAGGGACAGATGGGGAGCACAGAGCATGCCAGGCCCTGCAGTTGACAGGCAGAACTTTGGAGCTGACCTAGAGATGGAAAGCCAGGACGACTGAAGTGTCTGACGTCTGTTTGAAAGAATGCCACCAGCTGCTGGTGTAGAAAGGGCAGAGGAGGAAGCTGCCCCTAGTCCGGTTTCCAGAGGCCCCACACGGGAGGAGCTGAAGGCAGTGAGAAGGGGCCCGGTTCTTGATTGAACTGGTAGGCTTTGCATGGAGCTTGGTCATAGGGATGAGCAGAAACAAGGAGACAAGGACATGCGGAGGTTCATGGCTGAGTGACAGAAGGACAGAATGACCATTTCTTCAGTGAGGAGCACGCGGTTTGTATAAGCACCCCGAGCCAGCTCTTAGGCGGCTTCTTTCCAGCCTCTGGAGGGGGGGCTCTATCCAGATGCATGGGGCACCATGCTCAGCACTGACAGCTTGTGAAGAACTGCCAGGGAAAGCTGAGGTTAGGGAGGTCAAGAAACACACCAAGGTCACGGTGCCTGATGGTGTTGGGCCAGGACTCAACAGCCAGTAGGACCCCCCCCCCCCCGCCACCCCTGGCAGTCCCGAAATACAACTGCATCCAGAACCCATCCACGTCCTGAGGCCATGACGTGCCTCAGAAGATGCTGTGATCTCAGCCACCAGGGCCCCTCCTACCTGAGACATCAAAGCAGTGGTCCCACTGTCAAATATGTGGGAGGGATCGAGATATTTAATGTTTCATCAGAAACAGTATTTTTTTTTTTTTGAGTTGGAGTCTTACTCTGTTGCCCAGGCTGAAGTGCAGTGGTACGCTCACGGCCACCACAGCCTCGACCTGCTGGACTCAGGTGATCCTTCCAAGTAGCTTGGAACTACAGGCACATGCCACCATACCCGGCTAACTTGTTGATTTACTGTGGAGATGAGGTCTCCCCAAGTTGCCCAGGCTGGTCTCGAACCCGCGGGTTCAGGTAATCCTCTCACCTCGGCCTTCCAAAGTGCTAGAATTGTAGGTGTGAGCCACCACACCCAGCAGTTCTTAGTTTTTTGTTTGTTTGCTTTGAGTTGGAGTCTCACTCCATCGCCCAGGCTGGAGTGCAGTGGCATGCTCACGACCACCCCAACGTCGACCTGCTGGGCTCAGATGATCCTTCTGCCTTAGCCTGCCAAGTAGCTGGAACTACAGGTGCATACTACCACGCCCAGCTAATTTTTTTGATTTATTGTAGAGATGAGGTCTCACCAAGTTGCCCAGGCTGGTCTCGAACCGGTGGGATCAGGCAATCCTCTTACCTCGGCCTCCCAAAGTGCTGGGATTATAGGTGTGAGCCACCATGCCTGGCCAGAAACAATACCTTTTACCAGGCAAAGAAAGGAAAAGCTCAAAGCAGTTTCTACAACTTGAATGTCTCATTTCTTCAATAAATAGAATAGAATCTAGAAATCCTGCTTTGTAGAGGAAAAAAAATTGTTGTTGGTTTTTTTTTTTTTTTGAAGAACTGTCCTGGAGCCACTTCAATACATCACCAACAAGAGGGCACAGTCATTAGGTGACCTTGTGATCTCAGCAGAACATGTCTCTCTAATGTAGCTCAATTATGATTGTAAGTTTATAAAACAGGGAAAGATTACAGGAATATACATTAAACCACATCAATGAGTGCTACTAAAAAAAAAAAAAAAACAGGTCCAGCAGACAGGTACCAATCAAATAATCAATACGCAGGAAACAGTCACATCACCCTGCTTTAAAAGAACCAAGTAATGTTGCAATTGGATTTACTTAAAAATTTTCCACTTGAACAAAACTGACAGCTGTATTATAATCACATTTCCAGTCAGTTTATAAGATATAAATTTCATTTCTCCATATTTCTACTTCATTTCTGAAAAGTGGCCAGCAACATTATTCATCAAGCACACACAGAAGAAGTCCAATTCATAGAGAGAAGGGAAGTGTTGCTAATTCCATGCTTTCCATTTCCTCAGAGAACTGGTGGTTTCATACAAACATGATTTTTTTCTGATCTGTCTAGTTCAGTGTCCCAGTTTCAAAGTTTGGTGAGAAAAAAAAAGGGAGGGGGAAGGAGCATTTTAGCCCTTAGAGAGGTTGTTGAAATCAAGACAATCTACATTTTTAGAAAACATGGATGGATTCTCTCTCTTAAGCTTCTTGTTTATTTCACCGTGGGGGGTGGGGGGGGAGGATGTCTACAGTGGGAACTTGACTATTCAAATGTATGGTAATGATAAGCAAACATCATTCTAACTCACAATCCAACTGCCTCAAATTACTCAAGACGGTATTTAGAAAGCCCCTTTCATGTTAATGAAAGTCCTTCAGTGTTTATGAGTAAACATAGAAGCCACTGCAAAAGCTTCCATCAGTGCAATCCAAGAAGCTTTTCCTGAGTGCCTGCTACGCGCCAGGCAATAGGGAGGTAACAGCAAAGCGGTAGGAGCACATTTGAGATGGGCACGAGAACATGGGTGGATGGAGGAGGTGGCAGTGAAGCCTGGGAGGGCAGGCCAGGCGGGGTGAAGACAGCAGGCAGGCTGTGTCCAGGCATAGGCACAGCAGGGTAGACTTGGGCCGCTGTACCAAGGGCTCTGAAAGTTTACAAGAAAGATTGTGATCACAGGCTAGGTGCACCTTTCTATACAGGCAACAGGGTGGATGAACCCATGTGGGCAAGGCCAAGGGTGGGTGGCCCATAAACTGGGGCACCACAAGGGAGACACTGGGCAGGCGAGGTGTGCAGACAAGCCGGACCAAGGAGGCGATGGAGCTGCAGAGGCCGGGTGGCTAGGGACCCCCCGATCATGGGGTTGTGGGCCAGTCAGGGTGATACCAAGTCAGCAGGCTGGGTGGTGGGCAGGGGTGCTGCCCACCAGGTGCTCTACTAAACGTCTCCAAGGGGAGGCGCCACGAAGATAGGGCTCCTTCCAAAGACCAGACACGGGGAGCGCAGGCCCAAGAGCCACAGAACCACACTCGCCTGGATCCCACTGTTCCGGCGCACACGCTTGCCTCTTGGGCTTCATGCTAACAACATCAGTCCACTCCAGAGTTGGCACTAAACAAACCGCCCCTCCAGGGCCCCATGCTCGGACGCCTGAACTAAAAACTGCCCCCAAGGAGCCACTGGGCTGATTCCAGCCCCTACCCCGCAGTTTCAGTTCTCCACTCAGCCAGCACCCACTTTCCTGAAAGTCATCTTTCCAAGAAACTTACCGTCTAATTAACAAGCCTGTGTGACCTCCTCCACTTTTCAACGTGTCCCCTAGACAGAAACAGTCACGAGGCTTTGCTTTGTCAGAACTCCTAAAAAGAACCTTCTAACGAGAAAAGAAATATTTCAATGCCCAATGCAGTCAAGATGATGAATGCGAATGACTTTTATTACAAAAGCCTGTGTACCCTTAGTATGATGCTGAGTATTTATGTTGGATTTGCTCTTTTAATCTACAGAATAGTCTTGAAGTAGGTACTATTAGAGATAAGGAAGAAAGGCTCAGAGAGGTTGACTAATTTGTCCAGGGTCACACAGCTTGGAATTCAAATTCAGGCTTTTCTGAATCTGGGGCTCTGACTCTTAAACATACTCTCCGTTTATTAAATGTTAGATTTTCAAGGATTGTATCTCTCTTATGCCATTTTTTTTAATTTTGAAAAACTGCAAACTTCCAGAAGAATTTAAGCAGTGTAAGAAGCACATATGCTCTTCCCCTCAGTTCGTCACTTGTTGCTATTTAACCGCCTCTGCTGTTTCTCTCATTCTACCCACACACGCACCATTTTTATTTTTGAATCAGTCCAAAGTTGTAGGCATCAGACGCTTATGCCCCAAACACTCCAGCCTGTGCTTCCTAAGAACAAGGACATACTCCCACAAAGCCACAGTGCCATTATCACACCCAAGAGCTGCAATACTGACCTCTATTATGTTATCCAATCACAATCCATATGCTAATTTACAGAAAAATGTGCTTTAAAGTTACTTTTCCCCCCTCAGTCCAACATCCAATCAAGGTTGACGGCTGTTGTCTCTGTTTCAATATCTAAGCACTGTATCCCTGCCTCCCTTCCTCTTTTTTTTTTTGGCCTTCCATCACATTTACATTCTTGGAAAGCTTAGGTTAGCTGTCTTCTAGAATGTTCTACATTCCGGATTTGTTTTTCATTGTCTTTATTATTTATGCTATTTTCTCCTTTTTACTGGGATGAGACACATGACAATGACTGGGCCATCAGTAAAATAAGCCCACATAGAGAATTTTCCAGAACTGAAAGGACCACAAAACTATCACTGGCCTTGCAAGAGAAACAAATCAATGCATGCACATTTTCATGGACTTACAGTCAAACCACATGCCTTGCATGGGGAGCTTCCTAACACTTTTGCTGGAAACAACTCTAGGCAATCAGCTGAACACAGGCAGGGACTTCCACTCTGCCTAAAAGGGCTCTTCTGTGTGGAGCTGGGGCGAGGCCCGCGTTATGCTAGTTGCTGGGGAGATAAGCAGGATACTGCAGGGTTTTCGCAATGCTCACATTCATGTTCATACTCATACCCATCAGCAAACAAAGGATGACAAAGAGGGGACCTGGTTGGGATTTCCAACACGGATGGAGAATTTGGGGTATGGCTGTCACACGGCCAAGGGGAGTGCTCCGAGGCTCATGGCGGGGACAGCGAGGAGGGGACAGGGCAAGCTGGTGAGACAGGCAGCTGCCAGCTGCCTGTGGAGATGAAGGCTACCCTTGGCCAGGCCAGCTCATGTCCTAAGGATAGTAGCTAGGTGTTTACCAGGAAATATCCTGATTTTAAAATATCAACAACATAAAATTTGCTTGAAAATGTTCTACTGGCCATCAGACTGCATCTGTGAACCTATGTGCCTGCAGACCAGCAAACTTTGTATCCACCGTATTGTCCTGCCTAATAATCAATCACCCTACAAAGGTGGGCATCACTGTTCTCATTTCATCAGTGAGGAAACTGAAGCTCAGAGACATGAATTGATTTGTCCAAGGTCACACAGCCAGGAAGAAGCAGGGCTGGGTTCAGGCTACATCTGGGACCCAGGGCTTCCTCCACACTCTCAGCCATGTCTCTTAAGCAGGTACGCCTGGGCTAGAAGGCACGAGGAGGAGAGCAAAGGGAAGGGCCACTGCTACCTGCCTTGCCAGGGTGAGCTCAACTGGAAGTGCTGTTATGGGTGTAAGAATTGGTTTTGAAGGCCTGATGGTCTGGGTCTTGGAGAAGGACTGGATTAAACAAGATGGGCCTCCAAGCAGTGAAGAGCCATAGCCATAATGGATGGCACTTGGGACCTTGCTGGGGCAGTTGGAGTGTGAGTCTTGTGTGGACATCACCACGGACACCGCTTCTGCCGTTCGCGCCTTATAGACTGAGCCTCCCAGCAGGGCTCCCTACTGCAGTGCTGCCCTGGCCCATATGCCCACTCTTCACGTGAGCCTAGGGAGGGTCTTCGAGATACAAATCTCACCCCATCAGCAGGCTGAAACCTCTCCTCACTGTTCTTGGGATAAAATCCTGAATCCCTGACATGCCCACCGGGCCTGCAACAGCCCCTCCCCTTTGGTCACGCTCCCCTGCCCTCCCTCTGGCCACACTCCATCTCGTCCTCCGCAACTCCTTGTGGGCCCCGAGGCCTCTGCTTCGGCTGTGCTGCTTCTCAGCACCATCCCACATCAGTCCCTGGGCGGGTCCCGGCTCCCTCAGAAGCCTCCCTGACTTCCCAGCAGGTCAGACCCGTCACTGCCCTCATAGCAGTGGTGCTGTGGCCACATAACCGACCTGTGATTGGCTTGCCTCCCCATCACAGTGAGCCTGGAACGGCAGAGACACTGGCTTTCACTCTGACCACTGCCCTGTACTTGCATTCAACAACAGCAATAACAGCACTCCCCACTAAAGTCCAGCACGTGGGTACACAGTCACCACTGCTGCTTCTTAGAAGACTGGCCTTCATTCCGAAGGGGTGCCCTACCCACTCGCCTGGTATTAACAATGCCCTTTCTTTTAGGAAATGATAGTTCATACATGCTTTAAAAAATTTTTTTTTGAGTGTGTGTAGGGGGGAGGCAGTCTCGTTACCCGGGCTGGAGTGTAGTGGCACAATCATGGCTTACCACAGCCTCAAACACCTGGGCTCAGGCAATCCTCCTACCTTAGCCTCCGGGGTAGCTGGGATTACAGGCAGGCACCACCACATCCCGTCAGTTTTTTGCAGAGACGAGGTCTCATTATAGTGCCCAAGCTGGTCTTGAATTCCTGGTCTCAAGCAATCCTCCTGCCTTAGCCTCCAAAAGTGCTGGGATTACATGTGCCCAGCCCATAAATGCTTTCTTAAAAAAACATAACCTGGCTAAAAAAACAAGTTGACACCCCACCCCCAGAAGCTTTGTTTTATTTTGTTTTGACACTTCTCTGAGTTGTGAAACCCTAGGGTCGGGGTCCTATTGCTCTACAGCATGGTAGCTATTTCCCAGGCCCTCGGCCCCTGGGAAGTGTGTCCAAGCAGGGGTCTGTGCACCTGCAGACATCTCCCTGGAGGTGTCTTTTCCCACACACCACATGGTGAGGGGTCTGACACACTGCTGCAGGGATCTTTTGGGGAACAGCCATCTGGGTGGCGCCAAGCAAAAGTGGAAATGTCTGGTAACAGTGCCATCTCTGAAATGGCTGGGGGGGTGGCCCTGCCTTCAGAAGCAAGTGTAAGGAGGCTGCCATGTGCGCCAGGCATCTCAGTCCCTATAGCCCCTCTCACCTGGCCATCCAGGTGACCAGCATCTGCTGCTCAGAACCAGCTCCTCTTCTAGGATCAGCCCTGTTGATGACAGAACCTCCCCCACCCCAGTCCCTGCCACCTGGAGTGTCCCCAAGCTCAGAACCCCAGAGTCAACAGGGATCTCCAGCAGCGCCATACTGAGTCCACCACAAAATGCTGTCCTCAGACTTTCCCATCGCCCATAGCCCACTGGCACTGCCACAACCTCTGAAATGGCCTCTGCCACTGTGACAGACATGGAGCCAGGTAAGGCACATGCATCGACTCATCTGCCCCTGCCAACAACTCCCATCCACAGACATAGGACTCCAGCGCCAGGACTGTTACCTCCTGAGGAAGCACAGCAGGCAGAGGCCAGGGTTTCAATTCGGGCATGGGGACTTTCTAGCCCTCAGTGCGGCTCAGAGGCCTCTGCTGGGACCCTCTGACCTGGCAGAGCCACCTCTGGGGTGCGCTTTTAGGACAGATGGCCCTGTGGGCAACCCCTGGGGTTGAGTTTTGGCCCTTCCCGGCCGCTGGCCCCTGTCCCTTATGTGCTGGCCACACCAGCTTCCACTAGAATCCTGGGACACGGCCAACTCTCTCCCCCCGGACTCACCTCCGCCACTCTCATTTCTGCACGTTCTCATGGAGACTTCTGGTCCTCCTGACACAGCCACTCTTCCAAGGGGCCTTCCCTAAGCAGCCCCAGAAGACTTTTCTCCGGTTACTCTCTGGTCCAGGACCTGGTCATCGCCCCCTCGGAGCCCCCCCCATCCATCACGCGCTCACTCGCCTGTTAGTGCTCACTCCCTCCATCCTCCCTGCCACCCCCAAAACTCGAAGCGCCCCAAGAACAGAGGCCAAGGCTGGCCGGGGAAGCTCTCGGTTCATCAATTCAGAGGTGCAGCGCAGAGTCCTGACCTCTCAGAAGAACCTACAGACGCAATAACATAACGTTCTCCCGACACACTGCGTGGGTAGGTGGGCGTTTCAGAAAAATGGACCTGACTGGCGGACTCTCCTCCCCTCGGCCTCCCCTCACCACCCTCACTTCCGTACCTTCTCATAGAGACCTGGGGTCCCCCGGCCCAGCAGCTCTTCAGAGAGGCCCTCCCTAAGCGACCAAGAGGGCTCTCCTCCTAATTGTTCTCCAGAACTAACAGGCACCGGTCCTCCCTCCTACTTCCCTCCCTCTCTCCCTCCCTTCTCTCCCTTCCCCCTCCCTCCCTTCGTCTCTTCCCTTCCCCTTTCCTCCTCCCCTCCTTCTTCCCGTTCCCCTCCCCTCCCTTACTCTCTCTCTCTCCTCCCCCCTTTCCCTCTCTTTCCTTCTTTCTCCTTCCCCCGTCCCTTCCTTTCCTATCT
>CAUYQG010184350.1:0-11005 GCA_963574415.1 Tarsius wallacei
CTCCAACCCAAAATAAAACAAAACAAAACAAACAAACAAACAAACCAAAAAATAAAATTATATATGCTTTTTATTTTTTATTTTTTTGAGTAGGAGTCTCACTCTGTCGCCCAGGCTGGAGTGCAGTGGCATGCTTATGGCCACTGTAGCCTCGACCTGCTGGGCTCAGGTGACCCTTCCCCCTCAGTCTTCCAATAAGCTGGAACCACAGACACATACCACCACACCTAGCTAATTTTTGATTTATTGTAGAGATGAAGTCTCACCAACTTGCCCAGGCTGGTCTTGAACTGCTGGGCTCAGGCAATCCTCTAGCCACTGCCTCCCAAAGTGCTGGGATTACAGGCGTGAGCCACCTCACCAGTTTATATATGCTTTTTAATCAAATCTAAGATATCATCAGCAATAGACTGTGCTACTGCTTTATGCATCACCACGAGAAAATGCTGCTAATTAAACTGACCAATGTTTGCTTATAACAAACTCTTCTTACATATTACTCTTGGACATACATAAAAAAGTAAAATAATTTTAGGCCGGGTACGGTGGCATATAATCCCAGCACTTTGGGAGGCCAAGGTGGGAAGATTGTTTGAGCCCACGGGTTCAAGACCAGCCTTGGCAACTTGGTGAGACCTCATCTCTACAATAAATCAAAAAATTGGCTGGGTGTAGTGGCACATGCCTGTAGTTTCAGCTACTTGAAAGGATCGCCTGAGTCCAGCAGGTCAAGGCTGCGGTGGCCGTGAGCATGCCCTGCACTCTAGCCTGGACAACAGAGTGAGACTCTGACTCAAAAAAAATTTTTTTCCTTAAGTGCCAAATCATAGTGTAATTTTTTTTTTTTGAGTTGGAGTCTCACTCTGTGGTCCAGACTAGAGTGCAGTGACACACTCCCAGCCACCGCTGCCTCAACCTAACTAGGCTCTGGCAATCCTTCCACCTCAGCCTTCCAAGTAGCCAGAACTACAGGCATGTGCTACCATGCCCAACTAATTTTTGATTTATTGTAGAAATGAGGTCTCACCAAGTTGCCCGGGTGGGTCTTGAACCCGTGGGCTCAGGCAATCCACTTGCCTCGGCCTCCCAAAGTACTGGGATTATAGGCTGAGCCACCAAGCCCAGCTGTATAATCTTTTAAAAGATATTTTAAGTGACATTTAAACATATAGTACCTGTCTAGACAAGGTGACTCACACCTGTAATCCTAGCACTTTGGGAGGCCAAGGCAGGAGGATTGCTTGAGGCCAGGAGTTTGAGACTAGCCTGGGCAGTACAGTAAGATACTATCTCTACAGAAAATGAAAAAAATTAACTGGGCGTGTTGGTGTGCCTATAGGCTCAGCTGCTCAAGAGGCTGAGACAGGAAGATCACCAGAGCCCAGGAATTTGAGACTGCAGTAAGCTATGATCACACCACTGCACCCCAGCTCAGTGAGATCCTGTCTCTTTAAAAAAAAAAAAGAAAGAAAGAAACCGGCTGTAGTGGTTTATGCCTATAACCCCAGTAATTTGAGAGGTGGAGGTGAGAGGATTGCCTGAGCCCATGGGTTCAAGACCAGCCTGGGCAACATGGCGAGACCTCGTCTCTGCAATAAATAAATAAAAAGTTAGCTGGGCGTGGTGGCACATGCCTGTAGTTCCAGCTACCTGGAAGGCTGAGACGGAAGGACCGCCTCAGCCCAGCAGGTTGAGACTGCGGTGGCCGTAAGCGTGCTACTGCACTCCAGCCTGGGTGACAGAGTAAGATTCAAAAAACAAAAAACCTAATTAATGCATTGCTGTACAGGCTTGACTAATTTCAAAGCATTTTAAAACATGTGATAGTAGATTGTAAAGCCATTTTCTGGATAAGGAAACTGAGACTTAGGAAGATTAAGTTACTTGCCAGAGATCATAGTTAATGAGTGAAAAAGCTGGAACCTAAACCCCAGACTTTCTGCTCCATCCAGTTTCCTAGCATTTGACCTCATCTGCTTGGATCTTGCCAGTAGAGCAGATGACTAGAACAGCCACAGGAAGTGAGGGCTGCCCTGATTCTCTGCTTCTTCCGATAGAGTTGATTAAAGACAACTGCTGGCAGAAGTGGTTTTCTTAAAGATGGAAAGAATAAAAATAAAAGTTTAATTTGAGGACATTCTTTTTCCCCCCCTTCTTTGAAGGTACCAGAAAGCAGCTGAAGAAACAAACATGGACAAAAGGAGAAACGTAAGTATTCAGAAGCCCTGGGGCACGTGGCACTTCATGAACAGAGCCTGTGTGGCCAAGCCACCTGCAGCTTCTGTGGGGCTTGGGTTCCGTGTCAGCTGAGTGGACATTTGTGCCAGCTGGTCTGATCTGTGAGCCATTTGCTCAGGAGAACTTGGCTCCATTGCAGGGAGTCTTATTTTTTCACTGAGGTTCTCCTTTTGAGCCACGTCTTCCTTCCTTTGTTGAGTGAGAAACAGAAGGCCAAGTGCCTGAGGTTAGTAAAATGGCTTCCTACTTTTACTCATGTGAGAACCCAGGGGTTTCCTAGGCTGTCATCCTTTTTTCCAAATCAAACAATCCGAATTTTGATAGTTATGCATTTAAATGGCAGTAACTGTTAGCAAGCTTCCTAGCTGCAGGGTCCATCAAAGACAAAAACCTCCAGAGTCAGCGCTCTGCTCGGACTCATTCACTGCCCTCCCTGCTTTCTAACTTCCAGCTGGGCTGGATAATACATGTCTTTTGAAATCTTACTTGATTTAATATTATGAGAAAAAATACTCATCTATTTGGGCAAGAATTCTTTAATTTGGCTGGCATTACAAAAACATCCTCCTGGCAATTTTCAGTCCCTAACTGTTTAAATAAGTACATTACATGCCCCTGTCAATTTGTTCTCTCTAAGGGGTACTGCTGGCCAGGTCCTGGGCTTAATTTTCCTGTAATATGAAAATGGATCTCCTCTGGTACATTATAAGAAAAAGTTACCATTACTGCATTCAACTGCTGGGTTTTTTTCTTCCGTCTTCTTTTTCTTGCCTAGTTTTTCCCCTTACTCCGTCTTTCCTTTCGCTCATTCATTTAGCAAGTTTTCACAGAGCACCTACTACATGCCAAGCACTGTTTTAGGCCCTGAGAATACAGACGATGTTTCTGCCCGCATGGAGTTTACATTCTAGGGGGAGAAACAGATAATAAAGAAATGGTGTCAGGTAATGATGTATGCTGTGAAACTGCATAAAACAGGCAAGAAGGTTAGAGTGGTCAAGGAAAGCCTCTCAGGAGACATTTGTGCAGAGCTCTGAGGACATGAGTCAGGGAGAAGAAAGATTCCAGCAAGAAGAACTGCATGTACAAATGCCCAGAGGCAAGAGCAGTCAGGGTGTTTGAGTAATAGGAAGAGAAAGGTCACATAGTGTCATTGTGAGGGCTAAGGCTTTAATTCTGAATGCAAGGAGACCTTTGGAGAGGGTTTTTTTTTTTCTTTAAAAAATTTTTTTGGGCTGGGCTCAGTGGCTCAGCCTATAATCCCAGCACTTTGGGAGGCCGAGGCAAGTGAATTGCCTGAGCCTGTGAGTTCAAAACCAGCCCAGGCAACTTGGCGAGACCTCATCTCTACAATAAAATAAAAAATTAGCCAGGCATGGTAGCGCTCGCCTGTAGTTCCAGCTACTTAGAAGACTGAGGTGGAAGGATTACCGGAGCCTAGCAGGTCGATGCTGAAGTGGCTGTGAGTGTGCCACTGCACTCCAGCCTGAGCGACAGAGTAAGACTCCAACTCAAAAAAATTTTTTTTGTAGAGACGGGATCTCACTATGTTACCCAGACTGGTCTCAAGCTCCTGGGCTCAAGCAGTCCTCCCACCTCAGCCTCCCCAAACATTGGGATTACAGGTGCTCACTAACATGTCTGGCCTGAAGAGGGTTAATGTATAAAGGAATAATGTGGTATAACTTAAACTTTTTTTTTTTTTTGAGTTGGAGTCTCACTCTGTCACCCAGACTGGAGTGCAGTGGCCGCTCCCGGCCACCACAGCCTCGACCTGCTGGGCCCCGGCGATCCTTCCGCCTCAGCCTTCCAAGTAGCTGGAACTACAGGTGCACGCTACCACACCTGGCTAATTTTTTTGATTTATTGTAGAGATGAGGTCTCGCCAAATTGCCCAAGTGGGTCTCGAACCCGCGGGCTCAGGCAATCCACTCACCTCAGCCTCCCAAGGCATGGAATTACAGGCTGAGCCACCGAGCCCGGCTAACTTAAACTTTAAAAAGGAGAGGAAAAGGCCAGCTCGGTGGCTCAGTCTGTAATTCTAGCACTTTGGGAGGCTGAGGTAAGTGGATTGCCTGTGCCTGTGGGTTCGAGACCAGCCCAGGCAACTTGGCGAGACCTTGTCTCTACAATAAAATAAATAAATAAAATAAAAATAAAATAAAAAGGAGAGGAAGAGAATATAGAGGAATAATGTCAGAAGCATGGAAACCAATTAAACGACAATTGTAATGATTTAGGCAAGATATAATAATGGCTTGAACTGGGGTAGTAACGGTATAGGTGATGAGACGTGGCCAGGATTTATACTGAAGGTAGAGAGAAAGAGAAGATTCAAGAATGGCAATGATGTTTTTGGCCCAAGCACTATTAAATTAAAATGCCATGAATTGAGATGGGGAAGATTGTATGTAGCAAAAGCTGGTTTGGAGAAAGATAAATTGTAGAAGCTCAGTTTTTAGACATGTAAAATGTGAGTGTTTTATTAAAACATCCAACCAGATCACCTCCTTTGGGGAAAAAGAAAAAGCCATCCAAGTGGAAATGTCAAGTAGGAACTTTGATACGATAAAGAGATCTGGACTTGAAAGAAACACCACCTACCTCCAGTAAGAATGGCCATCATTAATAAAACGGAGAATAGCAGGTGTTGACAAGGATGCGGAGAAAAGGGAATGCTTCTACACTGTTGGGAGTGCAAACTAGTTCAACCTCTATGGAAAACAGTCCGGCGATTCCTAAAAGAACCAGAAATTGATCTTCCATAGGACCTAGCAATCCCCCTTCTGGGAATATACCCGGAAAAACTCAAAATCATTCTACAAAGAAGATACCTGTGCACGCATGTTTATTGCGGCACTATTCACAATAGCAAAAATATGGAACGAACCATGCTGCCCATTGAAATTGAACTGGATTTTTAAAAATGTACATATATGTACATATACACAATAGAATATTATGCAGCCATAAAGAAGGAAGAAACTATGGACTTCGTAGCAACTTAGATGGATTTGGAGTCTTTCATACTCAGTGATCTATCACAGAAACAAAGAACTGAGTGCCACATGTTCTCACTCATAAGTGAACCCCGAACACCTATCATAATACTACAAGAATAGGATTGGCATTAGTGAGATACTGCTAGGGTGAGGGGGTCACGTAAAATCAATAATGGTATCTGATCCTAATCCAGGCAAAGTGAGGACCAGTGGGAGGCCCAAACTTCACCTGTACCTAGACCAGTTATGTACTCAATCCTGACTTGTACCTCATGTCTTTAAAATTAAAAAAAAAAAATTCCGGCCAGGCACAGTGGCTCAAACCTGTAATCCCAGCACTTTGGGAGGCCGAGTCCAGTGGATTGCCTGGGCCTGAGGGTTTGAGACCCACCTGGGCAACTCGGCGAGACCTCATCTCTACAATAAATAAAAAATTAGCCGGGCATGGTAGCACACGCCTGTAGTTCCAGTTCCTTGGAAGGCTGAGGCAGAAGGATCGCTGGAGCCCAGCAGGTCAAGGCTGCAGTAGCCGGGAGCATGCCACTGCACTCTAGTCTGGGTGACAGAGTGAGACTCCAACTCAAAAAAAAAAAAAAGAAACAAGAGAATGGGTCTGGGCATGGTGGTTCAGGCCTGTAGTCCCAGCACTTTGGGAGGCTGAGGTGGGAGGATTGCTTGAGCCCAGGAGTTTGAGACCAGCCTGGGCAACATAGCAAGACCTAGTCTCTACAAAAAATAAATCAAATTACCCAGGTATGGTAGCACGTACCTGTAGTCCCAGCTACTCAGGAGGCTGAGGTGGGAGGATTGCTTGAACCCAGGAATTTGAGGCTGCAGTAAGCTGTGACTGTACCACTGTGCTTCAGCCTAGGCAACTGAGTGAGACTCCTGATTCAAAAAAGACAAAAAGGAAAGTAGAGAATAGAGTGCCAGAAACCAAGTCAACAAAGCATTTCTAAAAGGAGGGTTCGCAGAGTCACACACAGAGATAAGCTGAGAGTTGACCATTGGATTTGGCAACATGAAGGTCAGTGGTCACCTGTACTCTTTGGGAATGGTAGGAAAAAGGCCTGATGGGACTAGGGTCAAGACAGTGGGGTGAGAGGACAGGCACAGTAGTTCACGTCTGTAATCCCAACCTTTGGGTGACCGAGGCGGGCAGATTGCTTGAGCCCAGGAGTTTGAGATCAGCATAGGCAACATAGTGAAACCTCATCTCTCCAAAAAATTTTAAAAATTACCCATGTGTGGTGATGTGTGCCTGTAGTCTCAGCTGCTTGGGAATGCTGAAGTGGAAGGATCACCTGAGCCCAGGAGGTCAAAGCTGCCATAAACCATGATTATCATGATCATGCCACTGCATTCCAGCCTGGGTGACAGAGTGAGACCTTGACTCAAAAAAAAGGGCTGGTGTAGCAGTTCACACCTATAATCCCAGTACTTTGGGAGGTGGAGGTGAGAGGATTGCCAGAATCCATGGGTTCGAGACCAGCCTGGTCAACATAGCAAGACCCTGTCTCTACATAAATTAAAAAATTAGCTGGGTGTGCTGGCACGTGCCTGTAGTTCCAACCACTTGGAAGGCTGAGGTGGAAGGATCACCTAAGTCCAGCAGGTTGAGGCTGCTGTGGCTGTGAGCGTGTCACTGCACTCCAGCATGGGTGACAGAGTGAGACTCCAACTCAAAGAAAAAAAAGACAGTGGGATGAGAGAAATCGACATCACTAGTATAGACAAACATATCTGGAGCATCTCTTATGTTCCAGGTGCTGAAGATACAAGAGGAATAAGATGTACTTCCTGCTGCCAAGGGACTGTTTAGAGTTTGGAAAATGGAACTTAACAACCCAGGTGTGATAAGTAACATATCAAATAAATATTCAGGGTGCTGGTGGAGAATTTAGGAGGGACCCATAAGTGAACACATCAAGGAAGACTTCTCAGAAGAAGCAGTACCTGACTTAACCCTAAAGGACCAAGAGGAATTAGCTGAGGAAGTGGGGCAAGGGAGTGGCAGAGGCATTATATCCTGGACAGAGGAACCAGCACATACACGACACGATGGCATAAGAGAACAGGCATACTCGGCAGATAAGAAGACAATTGTAGGGCAGCCCCCTTGGGCCCCTCCTACTGTGGGAGCTTTTCTGTCCTCTCAATAAATCCTACTTTCTCAAAAAAGAAGAAGACAATTGTCACATTCACCAAGATGGAGAAGTGAGGAAAAGAAAGAGGTTGGAGAGTGAGGAGTGAAGAGAGCCTAGAGAAGACTTCAGTCTTGGGCAAGGATGAGCTTAAGATGCCTAGAGGAGTTCCAGGTAGAATAGGCAGGTAAGTCGAGATTTCTGGCTAGATTATAGGTTATATAGCTGTCTAGATAGACGCACAGTATAGATCTATCTATATATCTGTTGATGCTGTAAATATCTACATGGGGGTGAAGCTGGGGGATGGATGATGTCATATACAGAGACTGTGGAAAATGAGCAAAGGTGAGAGCCTGAGACAAAACCTTGAGGGACCCCACCACGTAAGAAAGGGACAGAGGAGAAGAAACCAGTTAAAAACAACAACAAATGAGAGTAGCCAGAGAGGTGGGAAGAAATCTAAGTAAAAGGAGTGTCACAGGAAACAAGGAAGGAAGAAAATTTTTTTTTTTTTAGTTGGAGTCTTACTCTGTCACCCAGGCTGAAGGGCAGTGGCACACTCCTGGCCACCACAGCCTTGACCTGCTGGGCTCAGACGATCCTTCCACCTCAGCCTTCTGGGTAGCTGGAATTACAGGCACACACCACCATGCCTGGCTAATTTTTTTATTTTTTGTAGAGATGAGATGTAACCAAGTTGCCCAGGCTGGTCTCAAACTCACAAGCTCAGGCAATCCTCTCACCTTGGCTTCTATAGACATGCCCAGCCTTTTTTTTTTTTTTTTTTTGAGTTGGGAGTCTCACTCTGTTGCCCAGGCTGGAGTGCTGTGGCACACTCACGGCCACTCTAGCGTCGACCTGCTGGGCTCTGGTGATCCTTCCGCCTCAGCCTTCCAAGTAGCTGGAACTACAGGTGCGCGCTACCACCCTTGTCTAATTTTTATTTATTGTAGAGATGAGGTCTCACCAAGTTGCCTAGGCTGGTCTCGAACCCATGGGCTCAAGCAATCCACTCGCCTCGGCCTCCCAAAGTGCTGAGATTACAAGCTGAGCCACCCAGCCCAGCCAGAAGGAATTATTTAGAAGGGGGAGTGGTCAGTAATGTCAAATACTATAGTGAGATCAAATAAGGCAGAAATATCCATTGCAATGGCAGTTGAGGTGAGTGGAAGTGAATAGATAGTTAAAGAAGAAGAAACTATTATGGTAAAAATCCTTAACCTTACCGATAAAGAAGTGTAAATTAAAGTAACAGTGAGATATTAAACTGTAATCTAGACTGGGTGCAGTAGCTTACACTTGTACTCCTAGCACTTTGGTAGGTCAAGGCGGGAGGATTTCTTGAGCCCAGGGGTTCAAGACCAGCTTAGGCAACATAGTGAAACTGCCTCTCTACAAACAAACAAACAAAAACGTAGCCAAGTGTGGTGGCTCATGCCTGTAGTCCCAGCTACTCAGGGAGGCTGAGGTGGGAGGATTGCTCAAGCCCAGGAGTTTGTGGCTATGGTAAACCGTTATCATGCCACTGGACTACAGAGTGTGACCCTGACTCAAAAAAAAAATTGTAATCTAACCAGTTGGCAAAGAATTTTGAACAATGCAGATATGCATCAGTGGGGGAATGGTAAATTATGGTACATTTGTACAGTGTAATATGCTATATGGTAGTTTATGTATGAAGCCAGGCACGGTGGCTCACACCTATAATCCCAGTGCTTTGGAAAGCAGAGGCAAGAGGACTGCCTGAATCCAGGGATTCAACACCAACTTGGGCAATTTAGCAAGACTTCATTTCTACAATAAATTCTAAAAAAAAATTAGCTGGGTGTGGTAATGTGCGCCTGTAGTTCCAGCTACTTGGAAGGATGAAGAGAAGGATTGCCTGAGCCCAGTGGGCCGTGGCTGCAGTGGCTGTGAACATGCCACAGCACTCCAGCCTTGGGCAACAGAGTTAGACTCCTACTCAAAAAAAAAAAATTATGTATGGACATGAAAAGATACCAGAAGCACACTGAGTAAAGCAAAATGCAGAAACAGTAAATACAGTATGATTTTATAAAACAAAAACAAAACACATGGAATTCATTAAAAATGGGGGGAAAAAACCAGTATACACCTGTTAGTAAGTAGGGAAAATTGCAACATCTATTTGTCATGTATACATTTCTATATTGATTCTGAGTTTTTCCCCCTATAAATTGCTACTTTTGTAATTGAGAAAAATGATAAATTAAAAATGAGATAAGCTGGGCTCGGTGGCTCAGCCTGTAATCCCGCGCCTTGGGAGGCCAGTCTGGGCGACAGAGTAAGACTCCAACTCAAAAAATAAATAAATAAATAAAAATAAATAAAAATAAAAAATAAAAATGAGATAATAGGCCAGGCTCGGCGGCTCAGCCTGTAATCCCAGCACTTTGGGAGGCCAAGGCAAGTGGATTTCCTGAGCCCGCGGGTTTGAGACCAGCCCAGGCAACTTGGCAAGACCTTGTTTCTACAATAAATCAAAAATTAGCCGGGTGTGGTATAGTCCAGCTACTTGGAAGGCTGAGGCGGAAGGATCATCAGAGCCCAGCAGATTGAGGCTGCGGTGGCCAGGAGTGTGCCACTGCACTCCAGTCTGGGCAACAGAGTGAGACTCCAACTCAAAAAAAAAAAAAAAAGAGATAATATAGTGAAAAATTTACAGAGGTAATTGGTAATCTTGGTTGGCACTACTTCAGAGGTGTTTGGGTGAATGGGCCAAGAATTAAAGAGTGAATGGGCCAAGCACTGTGGTTCATGCCTATAATCCCAGCACTTTGAGAGGCCAAGGCAGAAGTATTGTTTGAGCTCTGTGGTTCAAGACCAGCTTGAACAGCATAGCAAGACCTCTTCTCTACAAAACTCAAAAAATTAGGCCAGGTGCAGTGGCTCACACCTATAATCCCAGCACTTTGGGAGGCCGAGGTAAGAGGATTGCCTGAGCCCATGGGTTTGAGACCAGCCCGGGCAATTTGGCAAGACCTCATCTCTACATTGAGTCAAGAAAAACTAGTCAGGCATGCCTGGGCAACTTGGTGAGACCTCATCTCTACAATAAATCAAAAAGTTAGCTGGGCGTGGTTGCATGCACCTGCAGTTCCAGTTACTTGGAAGGCTGAGGCGGAAGGATCACCTGAGCCTAGCAGGTCAAGGCTGCAGTGGCCGTGAGCATGCCACTGCACTTCAGCCTGTGTGACAGAGTGAGATTCCAAACCAAAAAAAAGAAAAAAGAAAAAAATTAACCGGGTATGGAGACGTGAGCCTGTAGTCCTCATTACTTGGGAGGCTGAGGCAGAAGGATTGCCTGAGCCCAGGAGGTTAAGGCTGCAGTGAGCCGTAGTGCTACCACTGCACTTTGGGCAACAGAGTAAGACCCTGACTCAAAAAAAAAAACTGAATGGAAAGGTGATAAAGTGGAAATAGCAATCACAGCCTGTGCTTTCAGGACTTAACTGTGAAACAGAGGAGACAGCAAAGCTAGAGGGAGGATTACTGTTTTGTTGTGACAAACTTCTTGTGACAAATTTCTTATGACAAATTTTTTTAGATTGGAAAATATAGTTTATTTTAAAAAGTAAATGAGAGAGAGAGAGAGAG
>CAUYQG010184354.1:0-19033 GCA_963574415.1 Tarsius wallacei
CGGGGCGGCGCCGTCTTTTGGTTCTCCCCTCCTAGGCTCCGCTGCTGTGCCCCGGGCGGCCGCGGCGCGTCGGGGGGGGGGGGGGGGGGGGGGGGCGGGGGCCCCCCCCCCAGGACGGGACACGACTGAGGCTTGGGGGGAGGGACTAGGAAGAAGGAGCATGCCAGGCACATACCAGTGCTCATCCCATCCCCCACCCCCCTTTCTGGAGGCTGCTTCTCTGTGTGAGCTTCTCACCTTCCTTGGTGGTTGACTTTGCTGATTCCAGCACAGGCAGGCAGGCACTGGGCTCTAGAAGCTGCAGGTTATAAATATAACAGTGGCACTCTGGCTGAGATCCTGGGTGTGGTCTGCAGCTGCCCAGGTCCCAGTCCCGGAGAATGGAAACCTCATGGGGAGGCCGAGGGATTATTTTCAGCCCGCTCTCGCCCTGGTTGACTTACAGCTGCTGCACTTACTCAGTGCTCAGTGCTGTTGACCTTCTCCATTGCTCGAGCCTCGCAGCCTGTAACTCAACTTTGTGGCTGCCTTCTGGAAAGCTTCCAATGTCTCAATGTTCCTCTGGACTTGGGGTGCTCCAAACTGTCTGCGGTCTTCTTAGGGGCTGAATGAAGTTTGGGGTCTGCAGAATAAAGACAGCCTTGTTACCTCTCCGGCCCACGGTGTTTTGCCTCTTTTTGTGCACCCCGTGTAGCTTACGTTTTTAAAATCCTTTTTGTGACTGCTTTGCTTCAAGTATTTAGAAGAGCTTTGCCCTTCCCTGGCGCACCATGCCCTCCCTGGAAACTTGGTTTCTCCTATCATCTTCCCACTGCTTCTCCATATCTACACAAGAGCAGAATTTAACGGATAATCACGGGGCTTTGGTGTGGTAAGTTCTTTCCAAGTAAAGACGAGTCCCACATGGGGTCTCTTTTCAGCCTAGGGGATGATGCGTCTCAGACCAAAATCTCTTTGTCTATCAGAGATGCTGAACTTAGGATGCAGAAAGTCCCTAGAAATCAGCAAGGCTGATTTCAGAATTCAGAGGGACCCCTGCCCTCCTGTTCTGGGAGATAGGACTGTCTGCTAGTCCCATCACAAATTTCTCTTGAGTCTTTTCTGCTCATTTTTTCCAATATATGATCTGATTTTTTTGCCTAACTCTAGCAAGTTATAGGAAATCGTGTAATCTCAGAGTCAGAAGCCTAATTAAGAACTCATTTTAGGGACCTGGTATCTGAATGCCAGAGTTGTGACTCGATCTCGGTCATGAGTTAGTGCTGGTGCCCCGGACGAGAAATCCACAGAGGATGAGTTTTACAGGCCCTTTGTCAAAACAGCTAATAAATGATCAATGAATCTGCATGTAAGCAGGAGCTCACTGGGCGTCTCCCTGAAATGTCTCATCTTCAATTTATGAGGAGAGAATTTGTATGACTTTTTTTTCCTGTGCATGGCCACTAGGCTTAAATTCATCATACCTAGCCTAGCTTTTGTGGAAAGGACTGTGGTCAAAATCTGACTAATTCATCAATGGATTTATGGCCTGTTCAAAGCCCACATAAGAAATGGAAAGAACCATGGCCAGTCTGTGACAACAGCAGGATTTATTTGGTATGAGATGGTTACCATAGAGGGACTCTGTATAACTTGTTGGACACAAGCTTCTTGCAACCATGGAATTTTGGACATGGGGCATTATTGTTTTTGGAGAGGTGGTGGAATCGCCCACTCAATTATCAGTTGTGCTCAGATGAATAATACATTCCAGCAAAGAAATGTAGAAAACAGAATGGTAGATTTCCTTCTTGAACACACTGGGTGCTGCGCTCAGTCCCTCACACTCCTCCCAAGTCCCACTGGTCTTTCCTTGTGGTTCTTTTTTTGAGTTGTTCAAAAGCAAGATTTTCTACATAAAATAATAAATCATAAATGTAATTATAAATTCCACAATGGCATTTGAAGTTGGGCTGTACCCAAGTGCCAGCTTCATTCCAAAATGTGGACATTATGGTCAAGTGCTGGGCACCTGGACTCTTCTGGGCTGACAGTCTCTCAGTTTATTCTTGCTATTGACCTCAGGACACCCTGTTCCTTCTTTCTAGGGACATTCTAACAGAATGGTATCCAAGGTTCTCTTTGTCCCTCCTAATACAGTTGTTTCTTTCTTTCTTTCTTTTTTTTTTTTTTTTGAGTTGGAGTCTCACTTTGTCTCCCGGCCACTGCAGCCTCGACCTGCTGGGCTCCGGCGATCCTTCCGCCTCAGCCTTCCAAGTAGCTGGAACTACAGGTGTGCGCTACCACGCCCGGCTAATTTTGATTTATTGTAGAGATGAGGTCTCGCCAAGTTGCCCAGGCGGGTCTCGAACCCGCGGGTTCAGGCAATCCACTCACCTCAGCCTCCCAAAGCGCGGGATTACAGGCTAAGCCACCGAGCCTGGCTCAGTTGTTTCTTATGCTTTAAAGACCACAATGTTAAAAAAAAATGACGTTGGGCTTTGAGGCTGTTGTTAATGTTCCCAAATGCTTTGACAAATAAATGCAATGTTATAACCATATATTCCTCTCCCCTTGGTGCTGTTTTACAGCTGTTCATCCCTACTTGGGGCTTTGACTGATCTATGAATGCTTTCTATCACCAGGGCCGGTTGGGAGGTCGTGATGCGATGGGGGAGAAGGAGCACGCAGACTCGAGTCGCTGTCCTTGGTTGCAGCAGCCCCTCCAGGATAGCAATCAGTCAGCCAGGGGCCTGGCTTTGTTCTCATACCACAGATCTTTCCCCAAGTTGGCCTGCAGTGTGCAGGGGCTCTTGCAGCCTGGAGCAGACTGGGCAACACCGATACCTCATGTCTCCCAATTTGGGGCCCTGGTTGCAGCCTGGCAGGTCTGGATAGTGCATGTCCTGGGAGAAGAATGAGTGCCTTTTGTGCCCTGGGAGGTGTCTTCTGGCAGGAACTGGAAGGGCTGCCAATCAGGAGGAGCATCAGAGTGGAGGGATTTGGGCTGCAGGTGTGATGCAGGGTGGCACCACTGAGAGAAGGCCTGGGTGCTAGGGGGGAGCCCTCTGGCCAGGCCCTGTGCCCTTTCTGTTGGCTCTTTGTTTCTTTGGTTAAACATGGCTAAGAATGCATTTTAAAGAATGTTCTCATAGGACCCAGAAAGATATAAAATATTTGCATCTTAATTGCTCTGGACCTAGTGTATAGAGTATGTTCTGCGTGCTCCAGAACAAGGTTCAACTCAGAAGCTTCTGGAAACCTAGCATGGTGTCTGTGATGGGTGGGAGTGGGACAACTTATCTAGGGGGCAGGTGTTCTCAGCTCCAGCTGGTTGTTGCCCTGCTGGATGGTGGGCCCGGGGAAGCCTCATCTGCCCATTAACAGAGAGGAGCAGGAAACCAAGACTTGTCCATGCACTATCTTTTGGTGGCAACTCATTCACTACCCTCCACCAAAAAAAAAACCAACCAAAACTCTGAGAGTCAAACAAGACCATCTGGGTTATGTTTGCTTCTCTGTGGTCACTAGTTTTCTCTAGAATTTCTCCATGATGCCAAGCAGAGACACTAGCTGGTCATTCTCAAAGGGCCTTGTCTCATAAGTTACTGGAAGTTGCTACCTGTTTAGTTACGTTGTCCATTGGGCAGTGATTGAATCTGTACCTGGCTCTCTTTCTGTAACTTTTCTCTTTCATTTATTGCCAGAACTGCTTGTTCTGCATGGCATTTCGTGAACTGACCTCTAAGAAATACACAGTAAAAGCCCCACGCTTGCTCCCGAAGCGATCGTGTGGTAGAATTTGAGAGCTGTGTCCATCAAGTCGGGATGAGTCCAGGTGAAACAGTACTGGAGACATTGTTAGGTCAACTGCAAATGCAAATATTGATGGTCATTCAGGGATGTTTCCCAGAACTTCCTACCTATAGGAGGTCTCTGTTCTGTGCAATAATTTTGCCCCTGGGTTATGCCTTGAGTGCTTCTGTGGCAGAAAGGGACCCCAGGCACCAGAACTGACCTCAGATAGAGCCCTTCAGACCTTTTATACAGCTAGGTTTTCTAAACCCCAGGCCATGACCCTTTGGCACGGTGGGTCATAACTAAAAATTAAAAATGAAGTTTTAATTTCCTTTCCCACTGGGGCCAGGAGTTCATAGAAAACAAGGCTGGCAGGCGGTTTACTGGCAGCCTCGTCTTCCCAGACCTTGCTGCCAGGAGCGTCTCTCACAAAGCCTGCTGAAATGTGCACTTTAATCATCAAAACGGCATTTTTGAATTGTGGGGAGCCGCAGCCCTGCTTTCCCATCAGAACAAGGCCAGCCTTTCATTCCCAGCTGAGCCCGAGCAGGGCCAGTGCCATCTTTCCTGCACCAGCTGAGGTCTGAGTGTGAAGAAACGTTTCAAAATTGGGCATCTATCTGTCAGTTTTGGAGACAGGCATTTTGGTGTTACTGGAATCCCTTTCTTTGTGAAAGGAGCAAATGGAGATTGAAGCCCTGTGCCCGGGGCCTGCATGGCCCGTGGGGGTCTGTGTGATGACCAGGCTGGAGCTGGAGGGGGGCTGGCCAAGACACGGGGTTCTGGGGGACTTTGGCTCTCTTCCTGACAGAGCAGGCAGACTGCCTGAATCTTCTGGTTTCCCAGGTAGAAATGATACCTCCTGTGAGAACCCACTCCAGAGGCTCTTTCCCCTCTCACTCTGCTGCTCACAGTCGGAGACTGCTGGGGAACTGTCAGCCGCTCATGTGTTCTAAAAACCAGACTTGTGCTTTTAAACCTTTCCCAGGGGATCACTGGCCATGTCTGCATGAGCTGTGAGGTGACAAGGCTCAGTGGGCTGACAAAGAGCCTGGGAACTGGGAGGCTGTGAGTTTTATAGTCCCTGCTCACTGCAGCCCCGCAGCCCTGGGGCTGTTCAGGGCCGGGGTTCCCAGGACTACCCACACCTACAGAGGGGGCGGGGCAAGGCAGGGGCGGGGAGGGCTCCAGGCTCTGGTGTTGGTGGGTGGCCGAGGCCGAGGCCACAGGGAAGGCCCGGGCCTTAACACAGCTTTGCCCGGAGAAACTGGCCAGGGTTCACATAGAGATAAAATCTGTGCAGGGTTTTAGGGGGAAGCTGGGTTTATTGAGTTGCTAGTGGGGACTGTAATTAACACTTGGAGTTGCGGGAAGGAGAGACCTGTGAGCACAGATGCCATCACTCCTCCCTGGGTTTTCCAGATACTTAGGAGACTCTGTGGGAAGCTTCTGCGGTCTTTTTTCATAGATGAGAAAGCTGAGACTCCATGAGGGTTTGTGGGGCAGAACTTAGAGACATAGGGCAGGTGAAGTCTGGGACAAGGTCCCTGACTTTTCTCCTGCACAAATTGCCTTTCCAATACTGTCAAATACATCTTCTGAACCAATAAATCCAATCATGATCTGAAAAAGGAACCCATCATTCATTACTGGAACCGTCCCAGAGAATCGAGGCTGGAGCCAGCAGGTCATTATGGGAAAAGGATAGGGTCTGGGTCATTTGCCAAGGCTGCTGGTCTGGAAGTGGGCTTACTGCAGGTCCATTTGTGAGTGGACGCCTTGGGGACGGCTGTGAGGGCTGACAAATTTGGGGTGGAAGAGGCATATCTGAGTGAGGATGATTCAAAATTGCCTCTTATTGTTCGAGGCGGTGGAGTCCGTCCCAGGATTGCAAGTGGGCAAGAACCAGGCCTAGTTGTGGCAACATTGCTTTGCTTTGGTTTGCTCTTGAAATAGGAAACATTGGTGAAAGGGACATAAACGAGATGGGTGCAGGTGGTGCTTGTCTCTCCCTTGCTCCTCAAGTCCCTCAGTGTCATGGGAGTTCCCCTGTCTTGGCAGGCTGTTCGGCGTGGGGTTCCTACCAGTTTGGAGGAATGCTGAACTCTCTGCTCGCTGCCTATTATATTTCCAGCAGCGTCAGCACCAGAAACAGCAGAGACAGCTGTATATGACATCACTTTTCCTCAGTGAGTCGTGTCCCCTAAGCCTGCTATGAGGGACGCTGGGGTTTCTGCAGAGCGAGTGCCGGGCTGCTTCTCTGTCTCTGGGCTCAGAAGTTCCTCCCTGACATCAGCTAGGGGCTTTCCACAAGCAGGCCTGGCCTTGCCCACATGCCATCAGGGGACAGACTTTTCACCCAGAGGTTGCAGCTTCACAGTGCGCGGGTCGAATTCATTCTGCAGGTGTGTTTTATTGGATCCACATAGTGTTTCCAAACATTCTGAGTCATCATTTTAAAAAATCAGGAACTGAAAAATTAAAGCCTGAATTTTTAGCTTCTGTTCCAAAAGTCAGGAGACCGGGCAAGCCTGCACCTGCATGCCACATGGTTGTGGGTGCTGGGAAGCCCCTGTGAGCCTGAGGAAAGGTATGAGCATATCTACAGGTGAGGTTCCATTGGGAGGGGCAGGAGGACTCACAGCACGCAGTGCCGTGCCTGCTCCCCGGCCTGCACCTCTGTGTGCGGCGGGATCTGCCGGCCTATTTGAATCTAATGCCCATTAAATATTTACATTTGTATAATGCCCTTTGCTTACCAAACAATCTCTCAGTTATAATTTGTCTTTAACACTGAGCCATCTTGAATAAGAGAAGACACCAGATCTCTGGACTGTGGTGAATGCAACCAGGTAGACGCTGCCTCGTGAATCTCTTCAGCCCCCACATCATGGTAGCCCTTCCTGTGAGCATCAACAGCTGTAGGAACTGGCATCTGTTTGGGAGCCAAGGTGCCTGGCCCAAAGCAACTCAAAAAAGCTGCTTTAACTCGTGTGAGCTTCCTGGGTCGGGAGGTATCCCTAGCATGGTGGCAGGTGGTCCTGGGTCTTTCCTGCATCACGCAATGCTCTTTTAATCTCCACCTGCTGATCAGGAGGTATGAGAGAAGGAAACACATCTGAGGATGCACCTATTATTGGACCATATCCTGAATGCTTCCCCTGGTTCCAGTTATCTATTGCTGTGTAATGAACCACCTCAAACTTCATGGCATTTAAATAGCCATTTTCTTTTGTTGACAAGATTTGCTGGTCAGCTTGTGGCACAATATCTGGTACCTTAGCAGAACAGCTGGCACTGGGCTGGCGTGACTCGATGGGTCTCTCCAGGTGGCTTGAGCTTCCTCACAACAAGGCAGCCTTAAGATAGTCAAACTTCTTACAAGGAGGCCGAGGGGTCCTACAGCAAGTCTTTATCCAGCAAGACAGAATCTGCATAGTGTTTTATGATCTGGCTTTGAAATTGCTGGTTTTTATTATTTATTCTTAGAAGAAAAGGCATATTTCAATACAGGTTGGTATTCAATGAAAGTCATTTTATCTCTCTCTCTCTTCATCCTTTTGTATACATTTTCTCAAATAGTCTTCTTTAAGCATCCTTATGATTAAATGACCACATATAATTGATTCACTTCCTGAATGGTGGTGTGAGAAAATCCACGGACCTGTTCCCTAGCAAAACAACCGTAACTGATGAGAATCAGCTTTAAGAAGCCCAACCTTTTAAAATCTCTGGACACTGTCTTAAGAGCGGAGAGTAAATTAACAAATATGTATTCAAGAAACTCTACTAAATCTCTGTAAGAAGAGCAAGAGTCAGTGGAACTTAAGCCACAACCTGCTACCCTGTCTCAGCTCAGCATAACAGCAGCTTTGCTTAAGGTTGGTGTGCCCAAGCATAACGGGCTTTCTCTGCCACTAGCTCTCAGTCAAGGGATACATCTCTCTAGGAGGGGCAGACTGCTAGCATTTCTCATCTCCTCAAGTTCTATACTGAAGAGGTCAGGGGCTGTTCAGCACTTTTTTGTAGAGTGGAAGCTCTACCCCAGGTGTGGAAGGCGAAGATTACTGGGGCTCCAATTGCCCTTCTCCCTGCTCACTCGTAGAGCAGAAGGTCTCCTTTGGGAGAGACAATGTGAAGAGACCAGGGTCCAGTGCTCCTGTCAGGCATGCTCATGAAGATGAGGAGTTGCTCAGAGAGAAACAGGTACTGTTCTTGTCCCCAGCTCTGAAGCAGTGGGCAGAGATTTTATCTAGCAGGAGAAGTGGGCCTCAAGATCAGGGAGCTCTGAAGCTCTCCCTAAATGTACTCACTTTATTTAGAACAAAGTGTGGGGATTTCAAACCTAAGGGAACTTTCAAAAACAGTGGAGATTCTGGTGGTAAACTGTGAAGAGGAGACTGGTAGCTCCAAAAGAGCAGCAAGTTAACTTGTAGGCCAGATTACTTATCAGAAAGAACAAAGGAAAGAGACAACTAACAATGACTTTCTTGGGGGAAAAAACCTCAAAGACTAGCCTCAAAAACTATCCATGTAAAGAAGCTCAAACTTGGTTGACTGAGATTGTGGAGCAATTTATATACCAAAGCATTATCAAAAACAATAGATAAGTCAACAGGTAGTTAGTAATCTAATAGCTGGTATAATATCAACGGAGGCAGACAACTTACAGACATATCAGGTAAAGAAACAGTGAAAGAGAGGCCACTGTCATCTTCAAAGCTGTGCTTTTTGAAGGGTAACTTCAGAGGCTTTACACTGCAGGGGAAGTTGGTTTTATTCAAATGGGCCAGACAAATAAGCAAACTAAACAGACAAATAGGCAAACGACAACAATGATTCTCAGAGGGAAGAGTATATTAGTAACCTGGGTTGCTATGAGGGGGACAAAAAAAAAAACAAACCCTGGAATTTATTTATAAAAAAACTTGTGTATTTATTTTTACATGTTTAAACTTCAGTCACCTTCAAAGTACTCTTCATTGATGCAAAACATCTACTGAGATGCTTTTTTCCATTGCTCAAAACAGTTTTTGAACTTGTCAGTTTCGATGCCTTTTAGTGCTTCTGCTGTTTTTTGTTTCACTTCTTCCACATTGGCAAAACATTTCTCTTTGAGGACCTTAGTCATTAAGGGAAACAAAAAAAAGTTGCTCAGGTCACTATCTGGTGAATAGGGAGGATAGGGTGTTATAGTCATGCCATTTTTGGTCAAAAACCTGCTGAACACTCAGTGTGGTGTGGGCAGGTGCTCTTATAAATCATCCATCATGAAATGGGCAAATGAGTTGAAAGAATCTAAAAAAAATTTACTGAAGCTGAATGCAGCCTCTTGCAACAATGTTAGCTGGTACACTGATGACAATGGGTTTCTAGAACACTTGCCTAACAAGGGAAGCCTGTACTACAAGAGGCCCACCCTACAAAAAATAATTCTGATTTTCTTGGAGTCCCCCTTGTATATTATCTAAAATACCCAGTTTTCAACTACAAATTATGAGATATAAAAATAAACATGACATAAACAAACTGTTAGTTAGAAGACCCAGACATCAGCTTTAACAGACAAAGACAACCATTGCAAATATATTTTAAAACCAAAAGGAAGCCATGCTTGAGGAAGTAAAAGAAGGTATGTTAGGTCTGGATGAATTGTTAGGTCTGTGGGCTGGTATGCTGAGCCGGTAGCAGGTACACATATACAGAAGTTAGACTGGAAAATATAGTTTGTTTATTTATTTATTTATTTATTTTTGAGTTGGCGTCTCACTTTCTTGCCCAGACTGGAGTGCAGTGGCCGCTTCCGGCCACCACAGCCTCGACCTGCTGGGCTCCGGCGATCCTTCCGCCTCAGCCTTCCCAGTAGTTCCCAGCTGGAACTACAGGCATGTGCTACCACGCCCGGCTAATTTTTTTGATTTATTGTAGAGATGAGGTTTCGCCTGCCCAGGCGGGTCTTGAACCCGCGGGCTCAGGCAATCCACTCACCTCAGCCTCCCAAGGCGCGGGAAACCATTTTTTACAAATTAAAAATTCAAAAGGATTGTTCAATTCACTCAGAAATATTTTTCGGTATAGAAATATTTTTTTCCTAAATCATCTTTTTGTTCCTAAAGTCAATAGAAAAAAAAGGTTGTTTTTTTTTACAGAAAAATTGTATAGACACTCAAATATATATTTTTTACTGAAACATTCATAGACAAAACCTCAATGGAAAGAGAGAGGAACAGGCAGAGAGAGAGAGCAAGGACTCAAGATAAATGTCTAAATGATATTAAATTATGAAATCTATAACACTTTATTATTTTATATTTAAATACAATGAAGTCCTTTCTGCTGAAAGTAGTTTTTAGTGGCTCATGACGTACATAGAGGAAACTTTTTAGTTTTGCAAAGATTCCTGGCATACCCTTAGTTCTATGAGGATTTTAAAGTGTCCTTGATGCACAAGAATTTGTTGCTTGGTATTATAGAAGTTGATAATCATGTGTTTCTGATATATTCTCATATTTACTCCCAATTTTTAGTCTTGGGCTATGCCTTCTTGCATAATCAAAATAATCTATACATTTGTACCATTTAACTACAATTTTAGACCAAGCATTTTCTCATCTCATAAAACATAATTTTTTGTAGAAATAGAGCATAAACAGCTCTTAATTTAGTTTTTTGTATTTTTCATCATTTAGGCTGTTTTTTAATTTTTCCGCTTTTAAGAATTTTATTTGAACATATTTTGATTTAATTTTATATGATAATTTCCTATAAATATTAGGTCAAATGTTATAACTATTTTTAATGCTCTGCACATAGAATGCTAAACTGCCATCTGGAAACACTGATTAATTTCAACTCATCTGAAGTATGTGAAAATATATAAATAAATTAATTATAAATAAAGTAAGAAACTTAGTCCAAATCTAGGTTATAAATAAGATATTGAACTATTAGTCACAGTTAAAGAATCAGTACAAGAAATATGTTTTAATTGCCTTTAGGTAAATGGTTTTCAAGCTAGATTTTTGAAAAACTGTCATACAAGTTAGGAGTGAATCATGTTTTCGTTTAAATCTCTAGCCATTTCACAAGAGATGAACAGACAGAATACTGAAAATAAAATACAGATGCTGTGATGGTCAGTTTCGTTTGTCAATTTGACTAGGGTATGCTATAGGCCCCAGTTATTCAGCAGATACTAATCTTGGCATTGCTGTGATGGAATTTTATAGTGAACTGTCTTGGTCCATTTAGTGTTGCTACAATGAAAAATGTATAAAGGAAAAGAGTTTATTTGGCTCATGATTCTGCTGACTGAGAGACTGGGCACCTGGTGAGGGCCTCAGGCTGCTTCCACTCAGGGGAGCTGGTGTGTGTAGAGATCACATGGTGAGAGAGAAAGGAAGGGCGAGAGAAGGAGTGAGAGAGAGAGAGAGAGAGAGAGAGAGAGAGAGAGAGAGAGAGGGAAGGAGGGACGGAGGAAGGGAGGGAGGGAGGAAGAGAGGGAGGGTGGGTGGGTAAGAGAAAATGACAGGGAGCTGCCAGGCTCTTTTTAACAAACAACTTTTTTGGGAACTATGTAATGAGAACTCATTCACCTGCCACTCAAAAAGAGGATATTAATCTACTTATGAGAAGTTGGCCATTTGGCCCAAACATCTAACACAGGATCAAATTTCATTCGTCTCTTTTCCTTCTTTCTTTCTTTCTTTCTCTCTCTCTCTCTCTCTCCCTCCCTCTCTCCCTCCGTCCCTCCCTCCCTCTCTCTCTCTCTCTCTCTTTCGAGACAAACTCTTGCTCTGCCACCCAGGCTGGAATACAGTGGCAAAATCATGGTTCACTGCAGCCTGGAACTCCTGGGCTCAAGCAATCCTCCCAACTCAGCCTCTCAAGTAGCTGGAACTACATGCTTGTACTACGACACCTGACTACTTTTAATTTTTTGTAGCACAGGGTCTCGTTATGTTGACTAGACTGGTTTCAAACTTCTGGTTTCAAGTGATCCTCCCACCTCAGTTTCCCAAAATGCAGGGATTATTGGTATGTGTCACCATGCCCAGATGGGGATCAATTTTTAGCATGCTATTTGGAGGGGACAAACATCTAAACTATAGCATGGGCTTGAAATAAAATTTTCTTGATAAACTGGTTGGATCTCATCCAATTAGTTGAAAGATTTTTAAGAGTGGAAACTCAGGAAGAAGCTTCATTCCTGCCCAAGAGATACCGGGATACCAGTCTGACCTTCCTGACAGCCAGCCTTACAGATTTTGGATTTGTCTGTGGAAGTTCTACACTAGCATAAGTCAATTCCTTGCTCTCTCTCTCTCTCTCTCTCTCTCTCTCTCTCTCTCATTTGTTCTATTTTCCTCAGGTAACTCTAATTTATATGGATGTTAATATTATCAATATTAGACAGTTATATACACTTTGGCATGATAAAGATATACTTACACACATATATTTTATAGAGTTGAGTGCTTTGAGTTCAATTATCCTCTTTTAAATCTTGCATAATTATGTTGTGTAGCTCAACCCTTAATTTTCCACCCAACTCTGTTCCCCTTCCAGTCATCACCAGCATCGTTCTTTGTGATTCCACTCTTACCTTCTCCAATTTTAGCTAGAGTCAACTACAAACACAATTTGTCATCACTCCCTTCTTTAAAAACCTCTCAAATTTGGTTCCTTGTATTTAAAATTAGCTCTGATACCTGTCACATGACCACAAAGCCTGCTACATTATCTAGCTCTTTCTGACTTCTTTAATTATTTTCCTTGTCACTCTACTGCCTGTCATATTGTTTTGGCCAACTACCCTTCCTATGTTCCTGAACAGGCCATCCCCGCCCATTTACATGGAGAACTCCTAATAGTTCTTTAAATTCCAGCTTTTATATCACCTCCTTCAAGAGGCTTTCCTGGAAATTTTATATTATTTATGTTCTCATAGCATTTTATAATTTCTTTCATAACCATCATCACTACTTTAATGGTTTACTTATTCAAGTAATTATCAGTTTTGAATACACTAGTATCTCCTCAACTGGGCAAAATACAATGTGGGAAGGGCTATATCTGGTCTGTTGTTTTCATTCTCTAGGATAGATTTCCCCAAAAACAAACCCTGAGTACAAGATTTGTGCAGAAATAATTACTTAGAAATGAGTTCATTAGGAGCAAGAATGAGAGACAGATGAAATGCACAGAATAAGGGAAAGCAAAATAGGATGCTTTATCAAATTGTCTGCCACTACTGGTGACTGATGCTCAGTCAAGGCTTACATTCCGAGGATCCTTACAAAATGCATGTCAAATCGGTCCCCAGTGGGAATTAACAAGAAGATGTACTTATTCCTTGGCTTTGTTTTCCAAGCATTAACCCTCCCATCCATTAATATTAAAATGCTCATAATGTGAATTTTTAATGGGTTTCAGTGGCATCCCTCATACAAAATGAGAGAAACCAGTAGAAAACAGAAAGCACAAGTTGTGGTACCAGAGGTAAGGTGCAACTAGATTACACTGTACAAAGGTGATCAAAGCTTACACAGAAATTGTGGCCATAGTAGTTGCTCAGAGTAAGAGGTGTGACTGAGGAGATATAAGGTAGTACAAAATAAGTACAACACAACCCACTGATTGCAACCTTCCAAACTGAGTACAAGCCATGACAAAAATGTAATATATGTGAGTTAATGAATTAAGCTACAGTACTCATCCCTTCTGCTGATATCAAGGCTATAAGTAAGGTTTTAATTTCACTCCTACACACATTTTATGGCTTTATTTGGCTTTTAGCCCAAACATGGATGGTTTATGTTGTTTCCCTGGTGGGATGCTTTAACCTTCATTTATAAAGAGTCCTTAATTTACTTGTCCCTGTTGAGCTGAAGTTCTTTCAATAGATTATTCACCATTATGGAAGCTTGAAGACATGTTCAAGTATGTATGCCTGGTTGAAGACATATTTATTCCTTCCTCAATTATGTAGATACTATTTTAGTTCCCTATGATACTCAGTGTCAATGACCTCATACCCCCTAGTATTTATGCAACCACTTTTTTTTTTTTACTAGTCTATTGACATAGGAAGAACAAAGTAATCACAAGGCAAGTAAAATATTAAATGGAAATATTGTGTTCCCTAGTGATAGCATTTCCCCTTGGGAATTCTCTTAAGAATCAGAGTCTTTCATCTTATACAAAGGTTATCAAAGGGTAGGAACTAAACACATGAGTAATTCATTGGACTGATGATGATAGGAAAAATATCCTGTGTCTACCCTTTGTTTCACAGACTGTTCTGCCGTTACTTAGTGCATAGTTGTATATATCTCAGAGAATTAAGAAGGGTCCAAAGTTCTAAGGCTCACCTCAAGTTTCAGGGCCCTGTTTTTCTCCTATCAAGTTCTTGATTCTCATAGGAGTGATATATAAATGTTTTATTCTAATGTTCTCTCACCCTTACTAGCCCAGGGCCTAATTTGCAGTCAGCCATAAAACTGTGTGAGAAGCAAGTCTTTTTAAAGGCTGCTATAGAAGCTCTCTGGCTTTCAAGATAGGCTTTGAGTTGTTTAGGTGGCTGACTTAAGCCTGCTATTTTATGTTTTCAAGGCTTCCAAAGCAGTTAACAAAAAGCATACAACTGTGAACTCCTTATAAAACCATTGTCTCTTCATTTTAAATGCCACAGCTTCCTTGTACACTGTATGCCATTTTTTCCCTGCGTTTAATGCCAATCACTTCAGTGAAAATCAAAATAATGTTGATGCTACCACAAGTAATGGTAATCAGCATCTTATACCAGAATTTAAGGAGCCTCATTCTTTGCCAATGGCCATGTGATTCTACTTTAAAATCTTACCTGAAGTTAACCTTAGCCTAACTACTCATGAATGCAAAGGTAAAAGCTATGTGAAAATAGTTCATCAGCAATTCGATTTCAGAGAGTAGGTGAATAGGACTGGTAACCTGGAAAGTTAAGGAGGATAAATTAATATATAGATGCAATATAGCTATCCACTCCTATGGAATACTAGTGTTCAATCCTATGGGACATTTCAAGATTCTTATGACTCCAAGACTGTATTCATGGGGAATAAAAGAGGAATATATTTCTCCTTTGGTGCTTATCCCCTATTGGTCAAAGGAAACTTGGTGTGCATCAATTCTCATATGCATCCAGACCACACACACATGAATATCAAAAGATGTCCTTTTGAAAACAGCATTAAAGCAATAGAGAAGCTCACTGAAGGAAGCAAGAGATGCATGGTGCAGCACACAAGATGAGGACCTATCAGGCTTCATCTATGTAAAGTTTGTCAAAGCCCATATGGAATATATCCCTGAAACAGTGCTGGACATAAAACGTGGGATCAAGAGGTAATAAACTCATAAATAAGGTACATCCATGATGTGATATCTAATCGATAACACAAAAGAGGAAATCAATAAACATTTTAAATGAATTTCATATTATTTAAGTCCTCTCTTTCCAAATTTGCAGAAGAGTTGCCAAGGAAACCATAAATTATGGTAAAACAGACATTGTTATTTATCCTAAAGAAAAAAAATGTACTGTTCATATACTGACACTTTAGCTCCATGCCCTATTGAAGATAGCATCTTTGTCTTCTCTTGGGAAAACAGCTGCAATATCCTTCCAAAATCCTTTTTATTTTGCTCTTTGGTAGGTTCTATATGATTTAAATATATTTTGCGACTTTGGAGGAATGGTTCCTCTGAATATTTGGGTGTGAAAAAGCTCAAGTGATCTAGATCTGTCCCTGTGAGATGATCATTCACTCTTTGAGGAGACACTGCATTTGGGGGTTGCCTGTGTTTTCCTGAGCATTTCAGATCTTCTCTGAGATTCGAGTTTCTTAGCCAAAAAGTTAGGTTTTGGATAATAAGTATCTTTCGATCTTTTATTATTGTTAGAGAATGCAATGACTCTACCCTCAAGGGTACACAATTTACCAGGAGACTGACACTTTTTCTTTTAGCACCATTTTACTTATCTCTCACATTTTGTTTGCTTAACTTGGCTATCAGCCTAGGGTGTTTTGCTGAAACACACAGGTGTGTATATGTGTGTGTGTGTGTGTGTGTGTGTGTGTATTCTTTTATTTTTAAGTGGCTTTCAAATCAGTGTTTTTCTTAATAAGTGTTAACTGGTTTTAACTGTGAACATATTTGAACCAAGAATTTTTACTTCTTCCTTAAGGATTGTTACTTATTTTGGGGGGATTATTTTCTTTAACTATTCTCCTAACACTCTGTACAACAATAGTTTTGTTCATACAAAACAAACAGCTGCCTCATTTATTTATTTAGTAAACATGTACTAAATGAATCCTAAACTCCTGGTACCATCTTAGGCACTGGAAAATAGTGAAAATTTTCCCTATTTTTTCTCACTGAGAAACTGTTTGATTTATTATTTTTCCCTCTCTCGTTTCCTCGCATAACTTTTGATAAGAATGCAAATGATGCACACACTATGGTGCAGAAATTGGCAATATCTTACAAAAATGTATTTGCATGAACCCTTTGGCCCTTCTAGAAATCTATCCTCAGTTCTAAGTGTCTATTCAAAAGTTATACTCATAAAATATTTAAAGTATCATATTAAAAATATAAGGCAACATAGACACAAATGAATACACTTAAAGTTTATTTATAGTGACAAAAAATTTAAAATAACATAAGCATTCTTAATAGGGGATGTACTGAATAAGCTATAGTTCATTCTCTCAATGCAGTATTATATCTCTGTAAAATGGAATGAAGATGTAGACATCTCTGAGACATATAATTAAGCAAAAGAGGCTAAGTATAGACCTTTGCAAGATCTTTGTAGACTGCATGCACTTTTTGTATGAGAGATCATGATATACGTATTTGTGTGTTATCATATAATATTTGCTAGCAAAAATGATACAAACATTTAAAAATATTAGACATGATTTCCTTTGAAAAGCTGGGAGGATATTCACGCTTTTTTATTGTTCCCATATGAATTTCTGTATTGTTATTTTCAGGTCTGTGAAAAACAATGCTGGTAATTTAATGGGTATTGCATTGAATCATCTATAGATTGCCTTAGGCAGCATGGACAGCTTAAACAATATTGATTCTTCCAATCCAAGAGCATGGGATGTTTTTCTACTTGTTTGCGTTATCTTTGATTTCTTTGAGCAGTGTTTTGTAGTTACTGTTCAGCTCTTTCACTTCTCTGGTTAGATGAATGTATTTCATTTTTGTGTGTGGTTATTGTGAATGGAATTGTGTTTTTTATTTGGTTCTCCACCTGCTTGTTGCTGGTGTATTGAAATGCAACTGACTTTTGCATATTTTTTGTAACCCGAGACTACCAAAGTCGTTTATCAGTGCAGGGAGGTTTTTGACAGACTCCCTAGGGATTTCTAGGTAGAGAATCGTATCATCCGCAAAGAGGGATAGCTTATAATCCTCAGCAAAAGCAACAAAGTGTGAGGTATCACACATCCAGACTTTAAACTTTATTACAAAGCTACAGTAACCAAGACTGGTTGGTACAAGAATAGGCACATAGACCAATGGAAAAGGACAGAGATTTTGGAAGAAAAACATGGTTGTTCAGCCAACTCATCTTCGACAAAGTCACTAATAACAATAATTGGGGAAAGGAGACCCTATATAGCAAATATAGTGCTGGAAAAACTGGCTACCTATCTATTACTACCTACAAAAACCAACTCAACTCAAATGAATCAAAGACCTAAAGGCAAAACCTCAAGCTATAAGAATCCTAAAAGAAAATGTAGGAAACACCCTTCTGAACATGAGAATTAACAATGAGTTTATAATCAAGTCCTCAAAAGTGCATGCTACAAAAGCTAAGATACACACGTGGAACCTCATCAAACTTAAAAGCTTTTGAAACACAAAAGAAACCATCAAGAGAGTAAAAAGACAACCTACAGAAAGGGAAAAAAATATTGCAAATTATGCATCTGACAAAGGCACAATATTCAGGATTTACAAGGAACTCGAACTGGAAGGAAAATAAATAAATGAGTAAAAAGTGGGCAAAGGACATGAACAGACACTCCTTACAAAATGACATACAGGCAGCTAACAGACTCATGAAAAACTGCTCAGCCTCACTAATCATCAGAGAAATGCAAATCAAAACCACAATGAGATACTTCCAAACTCCAGTAAAGATGGCTATCATTAATAAATCAGGGCAACCCCTTCAGGTCCCCTCCCACTGTGGTAGCTTTTCTGTCCTCTCAATAAATCCTGCTTTCAATCAATCAATCAATCAAAAAACAACAGATGTAGCTGCAGAGAAAACGGAACACTTCTACACCGTTGGTTAGGACGTAAGTTAGCTCATTCTCTGTGGAAAACAGTGTGGCAGTTCCCAAAAGAACTAAAAACTGATCTTCCATATGATCCAGAAATCCCTCTCCTGGGAATATACAAAGAAGAACATAAATCACTCTACCAAAAGTACACCTGAACACACATATTCATTGCCATACTATTCACAATAGCAAAAATCATGGAACCAACCAAGTTGCCCATTGAAAGTGGACTAGATAAAGAAAATGTGGTACATATATATGATGGAGTATTATGCAGCCATAAAGAAGAACAAAATCATGGCCTTTGCAGCAACTTGGATGCAGCAGGAAACCAGCATACTAAGTGAACTAACAGCTGAATACTATATGTTTTCACCCATAGTGGCCCCTAATCACTAGTCACATTAGCACAAGGGTGGGATCGTTAGTCACAAGCCACTGCTAGGGGAAGGAGAGAGGAAGAAAAGTGGAGGGCACGTGGTAACACAAAGGGTACCTGGTCCACTACCAGGGGGATTGAGGGCCACCTAGCAGTTCAAACTTCACCTGTGTGCAGTCTACTATTTAGAAAATCTTCACTTGTATCCCACAACTCTATAATGAATATCAGAAAAAGAAAACTGGCCAATTAAAAAGAAAATGACAGCCAGGCTCGGTGGCTCAGCCTGTAATCCCGTGCCTTGGGAGGCTGAGGTGAGTGGATTGCCTGAGCCCGCGGGTTCGAGGCCCACCTGGGCAGGCGAAACCTCATCTCTACAATAAATCGAAAAATCAGCGGGGCGTGGTAGCGCGCGCCTGTAGTTCCAGCTACTTGGAAGGCTGAGGCGGAAGGATCGCTGGAGCCCAGCAAGTCGAGGCTGCGGTGGCCGGAAGCGGCCACTGCACTCCAGTCTGGG